>LOEQ01006123.1:58282-77942 GCA_001685075.1 Bramus lutescens
CCTCTTGTTCTCTTTCATCATGTCTGCCCCAAGTCAGGGAGCTGAGCAACCAGTCCAAGGATCTGCCTCACAGAGATAGCACATCATTGAGGTTTAGAGGAATCACATGGAGAGACATTGATTGAAATCAGGGAAAATGACTCAGAGAAAGGAGAAAAGTATTGATTTTCACAATTGAGACTATAGAAGTAACAGCTAGCTACTAAAGTAGCTGATAATCACAGTTTTGCCTCTACCATTCTCAAACTGAACTTTGAAAAGCAAATATGGATCAGTATCCAGTTTCTAAATGTTCCTGTTGTAGATGGATTTAGACTCTGGAAAGAAAAGAGGGGACAACCTCATGGGCTAAAGTGAAACCCTCCTAGAATATAAAGACAGTCTGGGATTCCTAAATAGGAAGACATTTTCCCCCCACTTTATGAAGTCTGGAGTAGTCCAGAAACCCTTTGCTGTGAGGGTTGTTATGGTTTGCTAGTGTAGAATGTTTAACATCATCTCTGAACTCTCTGTACTAGATGCCTACAGCAACTACTCATTGCTACTCAGTGATATTTGACTGTACTGGAGTCAGCAAAATTCTTGACATTTGACTGAGAATATACACACCCTTTGAGGTTGTTCCTCTTGTATTCCTTCTCTTAGGAAAGGAATAAGGGTAGAAGGGAAGAAGACTGGCTTTCTGCCCCTCAGTGCTAGCCTGGCCCCAGGGCATGGAAGTGTACTTTGCTAAAAGAAAGACTATTAGGAACCCATTAGAGTTGTTTACCCATCATCACCTTACCTCCTTCCTAGTTGTAACAGATACTCCGCAACTTACAGATCCAGGACTTTCTGTTCCTAAAAACAGTTGTTTCATGATAATATTTAGAGAAAAAAGTTTTAAATGGGTTAAAAATGACTTGCATTTATTGCTTTGTACAAGAAAGGAGTTTAAAACAATTCTGTTGAATTTATAACATTTAAGAACTTGCAAGTTTCTATCCTCAATGCTCTGATACAGGTAATTTATTTGATTTTTAAAGTACTGCAAAAACAACGGAATTACCATAGCACTGTGTTCATTCTGTACACTTTGAAATCTTGGTGTGCTGAGGACAGATAATATAAATTTTTAAGATGGAAGAAAAAAGGGGAAGTGATAGGCTATGTTCCTTCCTTAAAATATTATTTTTTCAGTAATGTCTAGTGCATTAGGCTAATGACTATGTTGAAATTCAAATTTCTACTGCAGTTCTTTTTGAGATATTTATAGTCAGTAAATTCTGTAGTATGTACGTTTGTGCCAGGTGAGCCTTGAATCCATGGGGTTATTGTTAAGCGCTGAATTTGTTTTACAGCTCAGAATTATAATAAAGTGAGAAAGCTCTTGCAGGTGTAACTTCAGAGTTGAGGCACTACTCGGGGATATATCAGCAGTGATATAGCAAGCTGTAGCCTTGCCACTTTTTGTCTCTTGGGAGAAAATGAGAGAACCTTAAGTCTTGTAATATGAATTTATGTGATTTAAGTTTGTCAAGGCTAGAATCACAGGAAATCCAAGAGAAGAATTTTGCCTTGGCAAAATTTTCATGTCAATATTAATTGTGGTAATATGTAGCATCTTGCCCATGCTAAAATCAACCTGTAACCCTTTAATGTTTATCTTATTCTTGGGTTAACAGTTGCTGTCACCTTAAGTTAAGGTAGTATTTTTCCACCAATAAGTTTTTCCACTAATAAGTTTTAAACTTCCTTTCAACAGAAATCGATATATATTTTTCTCTGATTTTTGGCAATACTCTTATGCATTTCCTGTGTTTTGAGGATTCTGTTCTCTTTAATCTGTGCAAGTTTCTTGTGTGTCTCGGTCTCTTTCAGAGAGTACAGACAACATATTGTCCATTCATAGAGATTCTTCGTTGAACCAAAAATATGGTCAGTTTTAGATGAAAGAGAACCCTCGGGTGTTTTTGCTACATTTTCAATCAATTTCATTTACTGTGAGAGAGCAAGACTAGAGATTTCCAAACTAAACCAAGCCCTGGCAGGCACCAGTATGAGGAAGCATCCTGGATTCTAAAGAGAACCACTTTATATGCCCTTTTTGTCGTCTTTCAGATAAAAGCATTTGGAACGGTGGTACATTACTAAATACATGATACACAAGGACATTCTTTCTTTTTGTTGGTTCCTCATAAGTTTCATTCACCTACTAATGAGAAGGTGAAGCTAAAGTCAGTTTTTTTTTAATTAGGATTAATTGAGGAAAGGTATAACAGGTTTAGTTACAGGACATATGCCAAGTTGGGGAGATATCTAAAAGTGCATAACCCAGCAAAGAGAATACTCATCAATTTTTAGTTTCTAGCAGATACACCTCATACTTTAAAGAGAAGCCTCCACTAAGAATCCATCTCTGAGTTGACTGCTGGTTATCCCCCTCACACCAACACCTAATCCCAGTGCGCTTCCTATATTGGGAGCCCTTGTGGAAAACACAGCAATAAGGGGCAGAAAGGCGCCTGTATGTAAGGACCTAGAATGGTAGCCATGGAGACATGACCCACAGATCTGTCGAGCACATAGCAGCAAACAAATAGCTCTTTGGTTGGAGCAAGAAATGCAGCAGAATTGTGATGAAGACACCAAAGGCAGATTAGTGGATGAGCTGTTAGCTCACTGGGAAAGCATGACCTCCCTTCAATTTATTCTTAGAATTTGTCCATCTCTTTTCCACCCCTTAAAACATGTTTCCTATAGAGTATTCTCTGAAGATAAGTTTTCTGAATAAAGTTGAGATTATAACTAGCCACCATGCAATCAGAGCCAAGGTGGAGATTCACCTTCTCTGGAAAATCTTTTTTCCCCTTATCTTGCCAATTACTTGAATCGTCTGTTGGAATACCTGCTACCGAACAGATTTCTTGGGCCAGTGATATCTGGCTGTTCCAAAATTTAGAAGAAATTGTGTAATAATCATTTATAGTCACATACTTCTTCTAACTTTAAAAATGTGTCTTAAGCTTCTTTATTTTCTTACTCAGACCTCATAATAAGCTTTGAAAAACATTGTCATTAACTTCATTTTACACTTGAAGAAATAGAGAATTATAGTAATGACTGCCCCAACCTTTTATAGAAAGTAAATGATACAGAGATACTTTCTTGCATGAATAGTCTTATGATTTATGAAATGAGAGCACAGTTTAGGAGTGTCTGTTCTGCAGAGCAGTAGTCAAAAGAATATAGGAAATGTCACATGTCAGATTCTATAAGATGATAATGACCGTAGTTCTTACTGTGTCATTTTTTGTCTTATAGTGTCTGCTAGATGACAAATTAAAAGGCTATGTAGAAATTTGAAATTTAAAAAATTTTTTAAATCATTTCTCTTCCTAACTCTATGGTATATGGGAAGTGGTATATCTAAAATCTTCAGAGGAGAAAAAGTAGAAGTTGTCATTAATCAAGTTTGCTTTGACTATGGAGAGGCTCTTTTGGAGAGTTGTAGTTGCTAAAAAGAGAATTAGAGCCTGAATATGATGTCCCCACTACTCAGCCATGAATCATGATGGCAAAGCTGGTGTTTGCGTGGGTTGGCTTCCTTTGTGGGGCCCGGATGACTTCTTGGTCACATGACTCATGCTTGTGAGCAAGTAGAATGTTTCCCGGGGTGTGTGAACTACAAGATTTCTCTTACTACACTCAGAATGCTAGAGAGTAGAGTGTGAGAATCCTATAGTAGGCTCCTCTCTTCAAAGAAGACTGTCACAAAATGTTAAATGCTCTGTATTTTGGTTTCCTTTTATGTAGAGAAGGTGATGATCATATGTACTTGTTTTAAAGATCTGAGAGAATTTGTGTGGTGCTAACATGATGCCTAGCAACCACACCTTGCTACCTTGTTGACATTGGTATTCTCAAAAGAGTAGATATTCTTTATTTATGAAATGTTTTATGAAGAAGAAGCTTGGTTTTGAAATCTTCTCAAATTACAGTGATGGAAGAGGTCATAGAATCAATGTATATTGTAGTTTGGCTCATATACTTTGTCAGTTATGAAACTTTTCTATTCTTCTGACAAGACTCATGCATTTGGTTCTACTTCCATGGAAGGATGATTAGGTAGAAGGAATACACACTAACCTACACATTTGCATTTTAGTTTCATGTGTGTCTTTCCATTTCTATTTCCAAGTCTTTAATGTCACAATAACTCAATAGGACCCTGTTGGAGGTGTTTGGAAAACAGCAGGTTTGTGGGCAGATATGTACAAGATAAAGTCTGGATTAGATGGCAAGGCTATAGAAAATATTTATAAAGGAAAGAAGAAAACAGACTGAGGTCATCAGGGTGGGAGTGTACTGAAATTCAGAACTTTTTAAGTTTAGTTTTCACTAAGTTTTGGATTTGCCCTTAATTTGACTGAGATAGAGATTGGGACTGAAGTAGAGAGCCCCTGGAAGAGGCTGATGAGAGATGTGACAGGCTGAATTCATTTGAGAGGACACTTCTGGCTTTTGTTTGAGTAGTGAAGTGGGTAAAGAGCAGGAAGCAAGAAGAATGGCTAGGACAAAGTATGGAAAAAAACCTAACAGTGATGTTTGAAGAGTAGGCTAACATGAATGATCAGAGGGCAGAAGGTGAGATGGATTCCAATAGCAAGGGTAGTAAAGCTGAGAGGACAGGAGATGATGGGAAATAAGATGCTGTGTCAGAGAGAGCAAAAGGCTGCACACTACTCAGGGTGCTTCATCTAAGTGGAATGAAGAAGGGAAGGGCGGCTGACTGAGAGGAAGAGGTCTGTGGGAGGAGTGGGTTTTAGTTAGTGATGGAGTGATTCATAGAGCTCCTACTAGCTTAAGAAGATGGGGAAAAGTCAGTAAGAAAAGACCTGCGAAAGATTTGATTATTCTCTAAATGCCAAAGGATCTTTGAAAGGTAACTCAAGAATCTGAAGTGCAATAGATATAGAAATGAACTGAGTTTATTATTGCATCTCTACTGAACTGACTGAACTGTATTCCTAGGTCAAGGTGAAATCCATATCCAAACCTATGGCAGGTACACAGAGTGATCACATGGAGGAAGTGATTGTGGTGACATTTCATGGTGAAAAAGCAGTGGCTAGAATGAAAGAAATGTTTGAAGGCAATTTTTCTGTGTCTACTAAAAGTACACAGAAAAAGTGTGTTCAATTATAAAAAGTTATGGATCAACTGCTCAAATTTAAAACTAATTTAATTAAAATTACTTGGTTTTAAACCATGCATTATACTGAGGGCCTCTTATGAACACTTGAGTTATGGAACTTTCTTTTTGTCTTAATTCTCATTATTATAATAATAAAAGATTTGAAATTTGGGTTAATGTGTTGAATTATTTTATATAGCTATAGATGTGTCTAACATTTTACTAGTTTTAAATATTTTATTTAGGAGATCATTACTCATGAATCATGTAAGAAGATAATTTTTATATTAGAGAAAAATGATAATTAATATACAGTAGTCCTACTTAATGACAGCCAAGATGTCCCAAGTGGATATCTGAAACTTAAGCTTAAGGAGTTTTCTGTGGTATAGTCATTAATCTCAGCTATGAAATGACTATTGCATACACATTAGTCAAAGGTTTAATTCATTTACAAAGGAATAGTGCAAGATTTCATCATGCTACTAAGAACGAATGGTGCACAGTTTAAAACTTGAGATGTTTTATTTCTAGAGCATTCTATTTGGTAATTCCAGACCAAAATGGTCTTTAGATCACAGAAACTGATAGGAACAAAACCACAATGTAAGGAGGACTTTGTTTAGTGCAATTAAAAAAGCTGACATGAATCCAGCAGAGACTGCCTGGCAAGAGTACTTATGAGCACAGAATGCAATACACTACAGAGCATACAGTAGAGGAAGTCTCAGACCATGTTTATTATAGAGGAGAATTCTGATGGACTATGCAGATCTGATAGGGGCATTAAAGAGAGTCCATATTCATTATCCTTGCTCCTGTTGAGTACAGGCTAACTAAAAGATACAATTTCCCAGTTTTTACTTTTAATGATCTTGAATTTAAAAAAAAATTGCACCTTCCCTTGTTATTTTATATTTCCTACTCTGTATGATTAATAGAATAAATGCTATCAGTAGGAAATAATGATAGAAAGATATTCATTAATCTTAATTTGATGAGATTATCACGCTCCCTTAAATAATATTAAGACAAGGTTAGTCTCAGCTGGAGATGATCAGTGTTAGGTACAATGGCTCAAGGTGTATTTAAAAATGAACAGTTATGTCAGGTGGTGGCGCATGCCTTTAATCCCAGCAGGCAGAGGCAGGTGGATCTCTGTGAATTCAGGGTCAGCCTGGTCTACAAGAGCTAGTTCTAGGACAGGCTCCAAAGCAACAGAAAAATCCTATCTTGCACAACCAAAAAAGAAAGAAAGAAAGTAAATAATAAAGAAAATAGATAGCCAGACTTACTGATTTAGGAAAGAAAATAGATAGCCAGACTTATTGATTTAGGAAAGAGTTCAGGGAACCGTGTTTTTTTTTTTATGAAGATAAGCCATGCCTTGAGATGATGGTCTTCACTGATTGACAATTATTAAGTAATATTAGGTGAGAAGTCATGGATCTTAATAAGTTTTGGAATGAGTTACCTTCCTTTTATTTTCAGAAGATATTACTTTAAACAACATTTAATAAGAATTATAGGTTGAATTATTGGAATTTTATATTAAGTGGTTTATACTTTATCATATGTTGGCTATTGCATTTACTGTTTCTAAAATTAGATTGAAAATATTGATTTTGAAGAGACAAAACTAAAGCCATCTTAAACCCAGGCCCAATCTTTGCGAGAGTCTAACCTAGCAGGCACTCCACCCCAGGTGCAGGTGCCCCAACCCATGTATCTGTAAATTCGGAGAAAAGCCACAACCGGCCCAAAAATTGCCTGGATGCCCAGAGACTCGAGGACAGCCAATCAGACGCTAGACAGACAAATTTTTCTTACAGTTACTGGGTGGTTTTGTGGAANGCCAATCAGACGCTAGACAGACAAGTTTTTCTTACAGTTACTGGGTGGTTTTGTGGAAAGTTGCAAAAATCCCTTTTGACTTAGAGCCAACTATCCCCAACCCAATCAGGTAATGTTAAGGCATGTAACTCCTGTTTGTGGTTTTTCTCTATGAAGACCCCCTGCATTGTGAGCCTTGGGCCTCCCCCTCCCACCTGCTGCATCAGTGTGTGGGACAAAACAAGCCTGTAGAACCTTGTGTAATTGCATCAGAAAGTCGGGTCTGTGGTGGTATCATTGTGGGTTTCACGACTCAGGCATAACAATATTTTAGCCAGACTGACTCTTACCAACTCCTAGTAGACACTTCTAGCCCCTGCAAAGCCCTAAATGCTGCTAGATATTTGGGGTATCAGAGTTTTACCTAAGACTTCAATATTTTCTGTATTAACTCTTGATTAATTCTGCATTCTGAAGGATTTACTAGTGCTAAAAGTATGCAGACATTTTTATGTTTTCTATTTTCCTTTTCTGAACTCTTTTCCATGTTTTATCCATGAAAAGTATAAGATTCTGCTAATGAAAGAAAGATAAGTTGAAGTAATGTCAGTAAAGGCAGAATGAAATACACATCCAAATTATTAAATTGAGGGTGGAGATTGAAGGAAAACTGAAATAGGACCAAAAGATTTGGGAATGAAAAGTCGCAATAGTAATAGGGGACAGACAGAGCTGAGGACCTTGTACATAGGTCTGTGAACTAAGGGCATTTTTACATTTAGCACTTAGTAATCTAGGAAAACCTGAGATTATACTGTATGTGGTCAATAGCAGACCATTTTCACTTAACTGTTTATTATAGATATCTTTCCACATGTCTACAGAGAAATTACATTTATTGCAACTAAGTAGTCATGTGAATGCTTACATAGCTTTTCCAGTTAGTATGGCTATAGATACCCACTTTTTTCTACTTCAAGCAATGCTGCAGTAAACATTCTTGTGCAGTATAAAGATCAAGACTTTCAAGTACAGCTGCATTTAGTAGCTTTTAAACATCATGTAGTTAGTGATCAATCCCATTGGACCTTGAACCCAGGTTGAGTCATAGCTTAAGAATTCACTGCTGTTGAAGAAGGGTCTCTCTTATACTACCTCATTGTCATGAAAGTTGGGAAGTGGGGCCATTGGAAAAAGGAAGAGTGAAGGTAGGGATGCTCTCTGTAGGCAACACAATAAGAAGCCTTGGTCCTTTTAGGAGTAGTTATATGATATTAAAACTGGAAGGTAAATCATGCAGATATATATGATCAGAGAGGACACAGTCAATGGTGAATATACAATGAATATGCAGTATACTCATATGATGACACAAAAACTGACAGTCTCCAAGATACTGTCCAATACTCCGTTATGGTGTGTGTCTGAAGATTCATAGGTCACTTCTTAACCTGATGAATTTATTTCCTCACAAGTCTTCTGTCACATGGACACAGATTTAAGCAATCAATAGTAGACTATGAAGTCCTGAAAGGTGGGATGATGTTGGGAGCTGGAAGGAGGAAGAAAGCCTGGAAAAGATGGGAAAATTCCTAGGTGCCTGAGACATAATTGCTCCTAATTTCACAAGAGGCAAAGCATCTCAAGTGTAGCAAGCACCTCTTGTTTGGGTTGAGCAAGAATTATTCAGCCTTTACTGGTAGAGAAAAAATGGCTTTAAGCCATATTTAGAAAATGTGTTGACTGTAATTAAGCCTTCATGGGAGTCCCCAAGGTTTACTTACCTATAATTGAAAAAATGCAAATGAAGACAGTTAATCAGTGAACTGGCCAACTATGAAGCACTACTACCTACCTAAATGAACTAAAAAAAATCCAAGACACAAATATATCCAGTGGAGAGTTACCTGGGAACCAATTGGTAAATCTCTCAATGAGGTTTTGTAGACATTTTGCTTAGCCTGTCTGAGACTGCAGTACCTTTGTGCTAAGATCTTTGCCTATTCAATCTTTGGCCAATAGATACAGATTTCCTCAGAACTGACTTTTAGTGTTGGTAGAACACCAACTGCTTCTCTGGGAGAGCTCAAGGATCCCCTACAGAAGAAAACAACAGATCTCTTGTGTTTCTTTCTGTCATGATTGATCCCCTACATAAAATGAAAATATTTTTCATACAAGACAGAGTGATCAAATAAGAAGAATGACTCTGGGTCAAACTAATTGCTCAGGTTTATCTGACAATATCCTAGGTGATATCTGTTAGACATCGGTGCATATTATATTTTGTACTTGTGGTTAAACGACAATCAGCCAGGGACATTTATTTTTTTTTTACCTCAGACACAATGATTCTTAATATATGTTGCTAGCTTTTATTACCTAATTTAAAAATAGTCTCCTACAATAACTTGCACTTCTGTTAAGACTTATATATTCTCATTAACGGTTTTACTAATTGAAAACTCATAACAAAGTGCCATTACTAAGAACTGCACAATCTGTTCCTAAAAAATAGTTATTGGAATAAAAAGGGGAATGTGTGTCATTTAAATAAAAAGTATTTGTCAATGGTTTGTTGGGCAATAATGAAATCAAAAGGTATTTAAGCTCATATACATGTAAACCTAATATAATGAGTGATTTATCTGTGCTGTAAATGGTGCCACACTGTCTTCAACAGCTTTGTGAAAAATGTGAAATCTTGGAAGGGGAAGTTAATAGGTTGCCTCTTCCTTTGTCACTTAGTTCTGAGTAAACAAAGTACTGTGATAGATTCATAATGTCTGCCCTGAAGACTACAAGAGTGAGTGGTAAATCACTATTTGGTATTCCTGGCAGTTTTAAGCAAAAGAAAACCAGCTTTGCTAACTTTATTTCACTGTTGCTCTCTGAGGGAGTGGAGAGAATAAAAAAAAATTATAAATTGCCACAATAGACATGTTCTTTCCCCCATTTTTGTTGGTATATAAACATCCTAAGATATCTTATATATCTTATATTGAGGAAGAAGGAACATAGCCAAGTCTTTTCACCCCATCTTTGTTTGAGTTATTGCTCCTGACTTACTAAAGTTTTTTTTTAAAAAAGGAATTAGTAATATAAATTCTGGAAAAGGCAGCTATTTCAAGGTATTTCAGATGTGTCATGGCTTCTAAGGAGATCAAATACCTGTTCAAACTATCATGGACTTATTAAAAAAAAACAAGCAAACAAAAAAACGTTCTTGGAAGATTATAGATTCTACTATTGCTCTGTGTCTAGCTTTACCATTCATTAACAGCAAAGCTGACTTGTAGCAAAATCTCCCCACGCCACCAAGCAATGTGAGACATTTTTGTAGGGGTGGGGAAGGGTATTAGCTTAAATATAACTAAAGGCCAGCCGCAGTTTACTGAAAGAATCTGCCTTTTAATAAAATTATTCTCAATTTTTCTATCATAGTTTTTTTTCTTATAAAATATGTAGGTTAGTGCTGATAAAACCATTTCCTGTTCTGTACTAAAGCTATCTTATTTAGCCACTCAGAAGTGACTAAAATGGACTTCTGCCATATTTGTGGAACCTATTTCTAGTTTTATATTCACTGTTATTAGCTTGGAGTTGGGGTAATGAAAATAGAATAGTTTTAGCCTTGACATGAAAGTGAAGTGCACTTTCTCTTAGGCTGTTGAACATTTCGCTGTCATCAAGCATCCTTCTCGGTGTTTCTATTGCCAAAACAAGTTCTGAATGGACTTGCTTTTTCTATTTTTCCTTTGGCCAGCATTCCCATGACATTCCCATTATTTTTGATCAGGGAACAGTTTGTGTTTCCATGGTCTGCCTTTTTATGTTTCATTATATATTTTTGGTCCTAATCATTTTATTTATATATAAATATAACATACTTATCTCAAATATAAATATAAACATATTATCTCAAAATAGGTTCAAACCACATGGTTGCTGCAAATGAATTCATACAACCCAATCCTCTGCACTAACATTCCTGACCCTTATGCATGACATCCTGAAACACTTGAGTTTTTTGGACCCTTTAGTCCAGTGAGTTTTCCATGCCTTTTACATTTTTCACTTTTAGACATCATTTTTTATTGTTATTTCTTAAAGGAAATTGTAAAACATAAACAGCATTTGTTTTATTGTTCATTGGCTCAATTGAGCATCCCATTGTTCTGGATAGCTAATTCTTTCATGATTTCCTTGTCAACAAAGCTATTTTCTAATGAAATAGGCTCTTTCTTGATAATGTCATGTCTTAGATTATTAAAAGGATACTGATTTTATTATCTGAAAAGTCTTATGATGAGAATTTTTAAGTAAATATTTTGTACTTTTGGATGTTCAGAGAGAAAACAGATTTAGGACTTTATGATACATTCTTTATCTTGTTCTGAAAAAAATTAAGAGAAGAAAAAACATAAATGAATATATATAGTATATGTATACATTTTAAAATTAGGATGATTTATTAATATAAACAGAATGTGATTTTTTTGTATCTAGATGCCCAATATTCTCTCCAATATTTCTAATTGTCTCTAAAATAACAGTTAGATAAGGCACAGAAATTAAACTCAGCTCTGTAAAAACTTAACATTTTATATTCTCAGTCTTGCCTTGGCACATCAAATATAAAGCCAGAGGCAATAGGAATTTGTGACTTGTTTCCCACTAAACTTTTGGAATTGTAGCCACCAGGAAACCCATTTTCCTGCCTTACCCATCCTTACTTGACTCCAAGAAAATTCTCTATTTCTGTGGTTCCTTGAGCTCTTGACACTCTATTAAGGCCCTCCTCATAGAAAGTTAAGCTTTTAAGTCTATCTCTCATCTTTTCTGGATCTTCTGGAACATCTGCCAATCCGTGTCTGAGTTTGTTCATGTTTACATAATCATCACTTAAGAAAAGTGGTTGATAAAATATAGAATAAATAACTGTGGGAAATTACCTGGGTGGAAAATTGAGAAAAAATATAGGAAAAGGGGAAAAAAGTTTTTAGCATTGCTTTCAAGAGTGTGGCTGAGTTATGCATTGATGTTCAGTTTTATTGAAATGGCGCAATGTTCAGGGGAAGCACAGCTTTAATGAAATATTCCAACAGTGGTGATTTGAGGTTTTAGGAGATTCCTAAGAACTCATTTCAAGCATGTGTTATGATATTTTTCAGCTCTAAAGTTATAATTAGACAGTAGCAGAAATTACCAATGATGGGAAATTTTCTTTTTCAGCAAAGTCTTCCCTCCATTCAAGACACAAATGATGACAGTGAACAGCAAGATTATGTGACTTGGTGATGGATGTTTTGTGTGGTTAAGAATAGCAACAGTGGCAGGGAAGGGGAAAACAGGCCAAAAAAATGCCACAAAACAGCTTAACTCACCCTTATTTGCTTTCATGGACTCTAATAGAACAAGATGTGAAGAAACATCTGTTGCTTTCTTTAAAATAGTACTCTGATATTTTGAAAGATTAGTGACATAATTAGGAGCATGTTGATTTCTATGCCCAGGGACAAGTGTGGAAGAATATGAGTCGTGCACAGCTCACCAGAATCGTTGAGGGAGTAAGGATGGCCTATTGTGAACAATGGCCACAGTACTGCTCCTCAAATCAGGCTTCCTGAGTTTTACCCCTGATTATGGGATTAGACTGGGCCATCTATTACTCATAGACCTCACACATTGTGAGATACAAGAGCACTCTCAGGACTGATTGTCCATCTAAATGAGAGAAAGTCATCATGTGGTCTGATTTTTTAAATGTGAGCTCATATTTTTAAAATTAGCTTAAAAATGAACAGTTGCTCTTAGACTGGATGCGAAGATCACCAAGGGGAACAGAAGTGACTTTAATGAACACATGGCTTTACACTAAAAAGAGATGCACATATTGAAGGTTTCAGGAATGGTAATGATCTTACAGTTTGAATTCGCGAGGTCTGTATCAAGGCTTAGAGCTTTAGTTAAAATGGCTCAGACCCACTTAAAGGTCTAAATCAATAGTTACAGCTGTCTAGTAGGTACACATAGGTTGCCTGGCAGGCTCTGTTGCCCTGAGTGTGACTCTAAGACAGCAAGACAGATGTAGGTCAAAAGTTGCTAGGGACAGTTAAACACTGGACAGGAACATTACAAGGTCAAACTGTCTACCCAGAGAGGATTCAAACTCCTAAGATAAAAATCTATAGGACATGAGAGATGGACACAGTCATAACATATGATGATGATAATACCAGGATGTTTCAGAGTTGAGATACCAGGCTTCCAGGTCCAGGAGAGCAAGCAGAAGCAGAGGCTTTTTGATCCATATGTAGTAACTTATGAACAAGAGCCCAGAGTTTATATAGTGATTGCAGGGAATGATGCTGTTCACAGGTTTTCAAATCTTGTCAAAAGATGGAATTGGTTTTGGTCCCTAAACAGCAGTTTCCTTGCCCATGAAATGAGTGCAACAATCATTGCTACTTGAGAAGTTTTTAAAATTGAATCACCTAATTTAATTAACATAACTAAGGCAATGCGAGGCACCTCCTCATAAGTGCTCAATTAATGTCAGTTATTATTATTAGAACTTCACTTACATATGTTAATTTACTTATATTATTTGAAAATGCCACTGTTAGAGTAAAACATCAGAAAATAGAAAGCAATTATGCTAAATAGGTGTCCTTAAACCCTGCTAAAAGAAATCATGTCACATGTCTTTACTCTTTCTAATATCTTTTGGGGATTAAAATTTCACTTATAACTTTTCAGTTAAAAGTCACTTTGGACAAGAATAAACAAATTCCATTCATTTGAAATTAAAAGACAAAATAACCCATGCTGAAAAATAGCCAAGTTATTAAAGTAGATCTAGGGAAGAGGACAAAATATATGCTTTTGGAATTCAACTTTATTTCAAAGTTACATTTTGTATTACATTTTTGATTCAGCTTATTGTCTGTGTGTAGTTTTGTTCAAGGTTTGTTGTCTAGGTCTCTCCCCCAGTATCTGACTTAGCAGGTGGTTTGAGCAAAACCATTGGACTTGTATCTCAAAGCCATCTCACTCTCAAAAATATATGAAATTTATTCACAGGACTCCTGCATCAGGCTGGTAGAACAAATGGGCTCTGAAGAAGAGACAGGTTCCCCCAGCTTTGCTGAAGAAACAGATACCATCTATCTAAAAATGGAGTCTGTAATAAAAAAAATCCAAATTACTTGCATCTTTTTATTCAGATCCATGCCATTCTTTTCTCTGAGACTCACTCTTCAAGAGCCATTTAATACTATAATAGACATATCTTGTTTTAGTCTACTAATTCTATCATAATCCCCAAAAGAAATATTATCCCTGGCATATAACTTGACTCTCTATTTTACCAATGGCATGAAATAAAATTAACTAGCTTTATGAATAAGTATTAGTCATTTTTGAAACCTGAAAGACTGATGTGGAAATTATCATAGTTAAGGATGAGGGTCATGGGGGAATGTTATTCTTAACTCATTCAAAAATCATGATGGACGTGTTCTAATTGAACCAACACAATTGTCTTATCTACATCCATAAATTGTCTCTCCACTTGGCATGAAACTGGGAAAAAACTAAACATGTGAAATTTGGTCAGATATTGTGAAGGACTGGAGGCAACTGATAAGATATGCTGATTGGTTTCATTAATTTAGTTGTCACCAAACTTTGGTATATCTATCAGAATCCCCTAGGTCTCTCATTAAAAAGGAAGATTTTTAATTTTTATTTTTAGTTTATTTCACAAATCTTTGGGCTGAGCCTCTGAAAGGATTTTTTCTGGGTGATGCTGATATGGCAATCCAAAGACTGTATAATGAGAAGCACTAAAGTAATCTATGCGTGTCTTCTTTCTCATATTAACATTGAATAATCTAGAAATTTATCATTAATGTTAGCTTTAGCAACATAGTTGGGATAAACTACACAGCACAGATCGGTCCATTATTTGTATATATGCACTTTGTATAGTCATAAAAGATAAATGGAATGCTAAATTGGTTGCTCTACTTGATTAAGTTAAATTGCATAGCAATTCATTATATTCTAGTGATTCATGGCTTAGAACCACAAACTGTTATTTTTCTTCAGTATTAGTCTTATTGATATTTTTCATGGCAAAACATCAATTAATTAGTATTACTAGAGACTCAAATACAAAGAATGTTATATTTTCTTAGTGATCAGACTCCAAGCTTTTAGTTGATGGAATAATTGCTCATTGGATTGTAATCATTTTTAACTTAGTGTAAAACCTCTTTTTAGTTTTTATGAAGAATAGGGAGCAAGAATCTGTCAAAGTAATGGCATAAAAGAGGCATTGATTCAACTTTCAATGACCCCAGTTAGTACATGGTGGACATTTTGATCACAAGAGACGATATGAAGCAATGTGAATGTCAGTCACATGGAATGACAGAGCCACAGGGTTTTAGTCTCTTTTCTTAAAGCTATATCTATTCACTAAACCTTTCATGTCTCTGTATATATATATATCCCTTTGAGTAGTCATAGTCTAGATACCCAAGTTATATAAACCATACTTTACAAAGGAATAGAGAGGAGGGTCTTTAGTTCAGTCCTTTAAACTGTGAGATACTTTCTGTATTTTTCACTGCAAAGCAATTGATGAATGGTCTACCATGCTCAAACACATCTAGAGCTGGAGTAAAACTTCCAGTCTAGCTAGTGATTTGTTTCTCTCATTAGATTATATGTAGACTCTTTGCTGACAGAGAGTCTGGGAACTGTAGTTTTTCTAACATTTATGGTTCAGTGCTTGATCCTAGTAGAGTTGAAATGTATTTTATGTAACAAATGCTTCAACAAATTGCAGAAATTAGGAAAACTTGTAAGTGCTGGTCAAGTGATGGGGTTTAAACCCTATTATTTATTATTTATTAGTTTTCTTATGACAAAGCTCTCTCTATGTGACCCAAGATATCCTTGTTTTTTCTGCTTTTAGAGTTGTTCTCACTTATATAGTCTTCGTTAGCCTAGAACAAGCTATGTAAATGCAGCAGAATCCATCTACTGTGCTCTGCCTGACCTCAACTCTTGATCCTCCTCCATCAGCTGCCTCAATGACTAGCTTGTTATGGCATTTTTTTAAAAATTACCCATTCATTATATGGCAGTATGAATCAGTCTCTAAGAATACTATAATTTAAAACTACATAAGTTCCTGAACAACATCTCTCATCATAAAGTGACATTAGTGAAAACACCTAGATGGAGTGATTTACAGAATTAAGTGGGAACTAAGTGCTTTAGAAATTTGTTTAAAAAGTGCTTGGTGCATAGTATATAGGAAGTAGTTGATGAACACATGGGCAGGTGGGCCTCTCTGAACACCATCTGACCCAGGAAATCATGCCACAATAACAGATATTTTCATAGGATATATAACCATGATCTAGAAATATTGAAGTGCATACTCCAAGATCAATAAGTAAAAATCCTATCTTGTCTTGTGTCTTCATTTCTGGAGTTCAGGAATCAGAAATAATGTATAAAGACACCTCCATAGGTAGGGACATGAAACTGAAATATAACCCTTTGTGGCTGCTTAAAAAAGTATTCAGTGTCTGCCAAATATGTTTCAAACACTTGAGTAACTGCTACCAATTGTGAATGAGTCTAACAATATATGTTCCCTATGGGGGAACATACATGCTAAGAATAGTGCTTCGTCTTCAGTTGTATTGGGATTTTAGAGAACTGTGTTCTGTAGAGCAACATGATTTTACTTATTTTGGAATCAAGAGTAGCAGAAGCCAGGTTTTTAATGTGCTAAGTTTATCTTGTGATAATTTGCTTGTGTGGAAATACTAGCAGAAGCACAACACTACTTGATGTGTGAAACTGTGCCTGTGTCTTGTGTCTCTAAGGCCTTGGCTGACCTGATGCATCTCGTTTTCTTCCTTTTCCAGCTGGACAGTGCTACTTCACTCATCCAGGCAGCCAAAAACCTGATGAATGCTGTTGTCCTCACGGTGAAAGCATCTTATGTAGCCTCAACCAAATACCAGAAGGTCTATGGGACGGCAGCTGTGAACTCTCCCGTTGTGTCTTGGAAGATGAAGGCTCCTGAAAAGAAGCCCCTTGTGAAGAGAGAAAAGCCTGAAGAATTCCAGACACGAGTTCGACGGGGGTCTCAAAAGAAACACATTTCGCCTGTGCAGGCTTTAAGTGAATTCAAAGCGATGGATTCCTTCTAGGACAATAGGCTTCAAACAAGAAAGTGTTTTCTTTCTGTTTTTCTGCCTTTTCTTTCTTTCTCATTTTGATTCCATTTTTGTAAGCATACCTGCCGACTTGTGTGCCTCTGGCATGGGGAATTTAAGAGAACAGTATCTGTTTGCATGTAAGATGAGATGAGATCAACATTACTGCCATCGGTAGCCTACAGAGGGGACAGGTCATTTCTGTCCCGAGGTGGCACGGAGCTGTCCTTAGCAACATTCTCTTAAAGTTGGGCAAAGAGTTCACACTGCAGTGTTCATGGGTGTGGGGGGGAATGGGGAAACAAACTTATCTCTACAAAAGCAAACTCTAATGCATGCAAGAATCATTAGGTTGGCAGGTATATTCATAAGTGAAGAACCTGGAAGTGTAACGGTATAACATAAAACCTGTACTGCTTCTGTTTCGGTGCAAAAATGTATTAGCTAATACGCTGAAGTGTGTGGCCCACAAATTCAACAATTTAACCTCGATGTCCTGTATCCATGCTATCATGTGGATTCTTAACTGAGGAGAAACTAGCTTGTCCCTTCTCCAAGGCTTCTTTAATCTGCATTCTGTTCTTCCTTCCTGGTAGCGCCATTTCCAGTGCTCCTCTCATCATTTCTCCCCTCTGCTGAAGACAAGAAACATTCATTCGAGGCACCTGGATATGTCTGCGGACACTGACAACACAAAGTGGAGCTCGACTGTCCTTCCTTCTGCCCCTTTCTTTCCTTTTATACTTGAACTCTGACTTTGCTAGACATAGAAGGCTCAATGGTGGAACGTTAGCGCAATGGCAATTGACAGTGTGTGAAGGTTTAGAGGCAAATGCATAGGTGTGTAGCTTGGAGTGCTGGTATCTAATATATCATTGTATTCACTGACACAAAATAAACACATTTAATCTTGACACCTGGATAGTGTTTTATTTCTCTACATGCGTGGGTAGTATAAGACCACAGAATATCATTCAACATTGATTTAAAAATGCTTCTTGTTTGAGCTTTACAAACCAGCACTAAAATATATGTAATCTCTCAGTCATTTTTCTTCTAGAAATGTGTTTGGTGGTTTGTTTTGCCATTTGTCTTGCTTCATTTTCAAACTGAATCTGAAATGAGAATGCTCGTATTTTACTTTTCTGGTCCACAGTTGGCCCTAGACTAAACTCCTAAAACTTGAGATGTAAGATTTAAAGTTAAGCTATAGTGATTTCAAAAATATTTTATTCACTGCCTTTATTTTCCTCTTCAAATCATAAAAGCAAGGCCTCCATCACATCACCAAAGATGTGCTAGGTGTTCTTTTTCACTTATGGACTGAGTAGAGGGGAACGGCACTTAATTACTCAAATAAATAATCAGAACTTCCTCCATTGGAGTGATTTCTACAAGGTGCACAGCACTATGTACTGCCAGCAGATGCTAGGTAAAGTGTGTTTCTCAATAACATAATAATGTCATGGTGTCATGGGTTAGCTTATGTACTTGATCCCAAAGTGAAGGGCTAGGAAAGTACTGGAAGGAAAGAAAGCAAAGTCCAAAATCTTATTTGGAAATGGTTCTGCTGAAAGCACTGCTGACTGGCACTTAAAGCAACACTCAGACCATGCTGGAGGAACCACTATAAAAGCTGTTGAATGATTTTCAACACTAATCATTAAATATGATAACCTTTCCACCTTAATTGGCATTAGCATTCAGAGATGTATCGGGGGTTAACCAAAACTGACCAGGATTTAGACTGATCTCTGGGCTCAGCAAATGTGCTGGATATCTTGCCTTTTTGCTCATCTGGCATAGTAGTTACCACTTGCCTAATGACCAGAATATTAATGGTGGCACATTCTTAGCACCATTGACTCGATTCTGGGAAACCTGACTTTCTCAGAAACAGCAGCTAAAGCACTCTTTTGAAGAACATTTCCTTAAAAAAAACCAATTCCATTTTTTGCGTCCCTGAAGGTTTTAAAGATGAGTGACACCTCTTCACATCCCTTTTCACCAGGATGGAAGGAAGGTTAAATGTAAAGAGGTTAAAGGTAGGAGATAAAAGTGTCAGCCTGGCATTAATGGTTAGGTTCAGAATCAACAAAAGTACCATTCCTAAGTCCTTCAGTGGAACATAACAAGTAAAATTAACTTTCCCAGTTTATATTCTAGTTTTTGAACCAGCAAAGAAAGTACTCCAGATCAGCCAAAAACATAAAGCATTCAAAAGCTTACTAGAAATTCCTGAATAAATCCAGTAGGGATGTGAAGAGCATATTAAGAATGCCTTAGACTTTGACCTATAAAATGCTACTTGAATACGTTAATATTTAAGAACCATGTGTGGAAAGAACTCCCTTGCTCTTGGATTGGGAGGATCAACATAGTAAAAATGCCAATTCTACCA
>LOEQ01006123.1:110408-128457 GCA_001685075.1 Bramus lutescens
CCACGCCCCAATGGGCTGGTATCTCAGCGACTATTGGCTGAAGGAGCGGAAGGAACTCCCGCAACAAACCTGGTCTCATAGGAACTCACAGCCTCTGCACCAACAGTTAGGGAGCCTGTATGGTATGGACCTAGACCCTCTACATAAGTGTGACAGTTGTGTTGCTTGGCCTATTTGTGGGACCCCTAGCAGTGGGATCAGGCACTGTCCCTAATTCTTGAGCTGGTTCTGGTGAACCTATTCCTCAGACTGGGTTGCCTTCCTTGCCCAACCACGATAGAAAGGGAGGAGCTTAGTCCTCCCTCAACTAGATATGCCATGCTTTGTAGACACCCATGGTAGACCTGTGCCTTTCTGGACAGAAACAGGAGTGGATGAGGGAGGTAGGAGGAGAGGAGGGAGGAGAAACTGAGGTCAGATGTAAAATAATTGAAAATTTTTAATTAATTGAAAAAGAAAAAGGGTCTAAAGTCATATCTATGTCTTATATGTTTGAGAATCACTGTCAATTTTGCATCAAAATATTTGAATCCTATTTTATGCTTCTGTCTCCATACCAGAAAAAGAGTAAATGAAGGCATATAGTGAAATTAGGGATGATATAGCAAGAAGATTTGGCATTTATTTGTGTGTGTGTGTGTGTGTGTGTGTGTGTGTGTGTGTTGTATACATGTGAGTGTGTGGTTATGCACACCTGTAAGAAGGCACATGGGGTCAAAGGAAGATATCCTGTAACCTCTATAACTTTCTGCTTTTTTTCCTTGTGGCTGGGTCTCTCAGTTTTCCAAAACCCATCTTTTTATGAGTCTGCCTGTCTGTCTCCTAATGCTGGTGCTACATCTGTGTTTGCTTTCAACATGGCTGTGTTTGCTTTCAACATGGCTGTTGCGGATTCAAATCAGGTCATCATGCTTGTAGAAAAATCTGTCTTACCCATTGAATCAACTCTCTATATTCTGTCCCTAATGTTCTTAACATAAGGAAAATTTTTTTGAGGCTAAGAAAAGAAAGGATGAAATCAGATGTATGAAAGATAAGAGAAAGATACACACCTAGGTTGTGGTAGTTTGAATAAAAATGACCCCCTTTGGCTCATATATTTGATTTCTTTGTCACCAGAGAGTAAAACTCTTTGATAGGATTAAACAGATTAGAAGATGCAGTCTTGTTGGAAGAAGTATGCCACTGGGCATGGGCTTTGAGGTTTTCAAAGCCCACACCTGGCCTGGTGATTCTTGTTCTCTGATTGTGGATAAGTCTGTAGCTCTCCCCTACAGGGGCAGCACTTTCCATGCTACCAGGATCCCCACAAGGATCAGGATGAACTAGACCTCTGAAACTCTGAGCACGCTCCCAGTTAAATGCTTTATTTTTCAGAAAGTTGCCTTGGTTATGGTGTCTCTTCATAGCAGTAGAAGAACTATGACTGAGGTGCAGGCATCGGCTCCAGGAAGTTCCCTTTAAGAATTTCTGTCTCGATGCCAGCTAACTTCTTGACTAAGGTAGAAACACAAATTATGCTAATTGCCTGGAACTTTGACATTCCTTAGATCTAGCTTTCTTCCCCACATGAAAGTTGCTTTTCAAACAATTTCTGTGAGACCTAGGCTAAAAAGGTTGCTCTCACAGGTGGCCATGAGTATGTTACACTTTATTTATTAATTCAATTAAAATGAAATGGTATGGTTCAACAAGGGAATGTCAAAGATGATACAAGTTTGTAAAAACTGAATGCCTGATTCTCACAAATGACCAATATTATGGCTAGGATTGGATTAGCTCTTGCTAAATGCTGTGAAGGAAACTAAGTGTTGTCTTCTGACACCTTGTGACAGGACTCCTTCTTTACATAAGAGCTATAGGCTATGCAGCTTGCAAACTCCTTACTCTTTCTTGATGAAATACACCGTCTTCATAGGCCCTGGCTCTCTTGTTCATGACGCACGCATCTAACTGATTCTTTGTGCAGGGAACTATACATAAGGCTGATATTTGGATCCGATTTTCTGCAGCCGGTGACTAGTTAGAGGCTCTTTCTGCTTGTACAACAGGGAGGAGAAGAAGAAGTGAACTAGAAATATAGCTGACACTCTGATCCAAATTTCTGCAGTTAGTGACTATTTAGGGGCTCTTTTTACTTGTGAAAAAAAGAGGAGGTAAAGGACATCTCATCTTATGACATTGAATCCTGATTCACCATTTTGCTTCATTTTACTAGCTATAAGCAAGTTGTTGAACCACAGACTTAGTGTCTCTGTGTGAGATGGTTAATCTTAAGAGGATTCAGAACCACCATGCAAATAAACCTTTGGACATATGACTGAGGCATTCTTTAGACCAGATTATTTGGAGTGCTGTATCAGCTAATTTTCTGTTGTGATAAAACACAATGACCAGAAGCTACTTATAAAATAAAGACCTTATTTTGAATTATAGACCCAGAGAGAGACACACACAGAGTCGATAATGAAGGAGAGGCATGGCAGCAGTTGGTGGGAACAGGAAGGCGAGAGATCACATCTTCTACTTCAAGCCTGAAGCAGAGGGAGTGGACTGATGGCTGGGTGAGGCTGTAAACCCTCATACCTTGCCTTCTGTGAAGTACTTCCTCCAACAGAGCCTCCTGAAGGCTCTATAACCTCCCACAAACAATGCCACTAGGAGTTAAATGCATGCTTGTATTTATGTATGGAGTACTTCTCAATCAAATCCCTCAGATAGGCATCAGGACCCTTATTGTGGGTAGTACCAATCCATGAGATATGTTTCTGAACTGAAAAAGGGATAAAGTGAAGTGAGCATGAACATTCATCTACGTGGATGCCATGTGACTGGCCTCCTCAACTTCCTGCCACCATAAGTTCCTTTATTGTAGTAGACAGTATCCTCTTGAGCAGCAGGCTGAACTGCTGGTGTGATATTTTTATTGCATCTGACAATAAAGTTTCTTTTGAATAAGAGGGGCAAACTACCTACCAGCTGACCAAATTTAACCATAGAGGTTTTGGAGGATTGAGGACAGATAGATAGGAAACAGTCAGGTGGAGCTTAGAGAGGATCTCAGCCCTTTTCAGATAGAAGAATGGAAGAGATGGGTCACTAGTTGCTTTTCCACCACTTCTCTGATCATTCAGGTTATAACCTGCAAGTTTTTATTGATAAAGAACAACTGGATAAACACAACATTTCCAGACCAAAAAATGGATAAAGTGAAGGGAGCACAAACATTCATCTAAGTGCCTGCCATGTGACAGGTCACGTCCAGTTCTTGCTACCATCAGCTCCTTACCATAGTGGCCTGAATCCCCTTGAGCAGCAGGCTGAACCTTACCTACCTTCAGCTGTTTGTTGCAGCAATGAGAGAGGTAACAAACACATCATCTGTTAATTGAGGTACTAATATAATATTTTCCATACTATGGTTAAACAGAGACACTATAGCCATTGAAGCTTCTGACTAATGAATTAAATGAACTTAACTTTGGACAAAGAGTTATTAAGTAAGTGAAACTCATTATCACTGTTAATCAATATTGTATTTATTAACCTTGCTCTTCAGCTCTGGTGGCCATTTGCATTTTCTGTGAAGAAATGGAGAATGGTGCTTTCTCAGCCACGCTGTGAGAGCATGAAGAGTCTAAGCTCAACGAGCAGGTGAGAAGACGCACGGTATAAATTCAGGAAATGGAAAGAGGATCTTGCTCCAAGCCTGGAATTACATAAAAGTAAATCTTTTAAGAGTTATTTCCTATTCAAAAAGGAATTGTTACATTATTAAATTCCACCATACTGCGAGCTTTGCTGCTTCATAGCCATGCTTTCAAATCTTACTTATTCCTGCTCCAGCCTAGATGGGTTAAAGGAAACTGAAAAAGATTTTCTGGGCAGAAGATCAGAAAGGAGATACTTGTGTGGTTGAGGAGAGCTGGAGCTTTCTGCCTACTTATGCCAGTTGCTTTTAACTTTACAAAATGCTCTTTTCTACCTTCTTTTTGGGCTGGCAGCAATCAGCTCAGCCCAACGTGAAGCCAGGATGCAGAGAGAAAGCTCCTGGATAATAAAACATCTACACCCTTGAGTACTTAGTCTGGCTTTTAAAAACACTCAGAATGGTAACTACATTGCAGCTATTTATATCACCATGTTCTTTCTTAAGTATCCACCATCTGTAAGATGTATTGAATGCCTTACATAGATTATTTTTCAGCTTCTGAAACAATTCTTTGAGGGTCAGCAAGATGGATGGTACAGTAGGTAATGTAACAAATCTGAAGGCTTATGTTTTAAGTTCAGTACTCAAATGATGGAAGGAAAGAACTTGACTCTCCGAAAATCACCCTTTGACCTCCACAAGCATTCTATGGCACACACACACACACACACACACATACACGCACGCACAAACCCACACACTTGTGTAATACACATATACACAAACACTTACAATGAGTTAAACAACAACAAAAAACCTCTTAGAAATAGCTGTTGTTTTTTTTCTTTTTTAAATATATGCAACTTGATTGAAGATTGGCAGTAAGTAACACAATTTGAGTTCAGCAGAAAAACTGAGGACAAAGCTTGTGCTTTAACAAATCTTGTAAAACAAAAAGACTTGATTCTCTGCTTGGAAGTAGATGAGGGATTCAGGAAGCGGCAGAGGTTTTGTCCTGAGCTTCAGAGTAGAACAGACATTTAGAAGAACATTAACATTACGTAGAAATTATTTTGGTAGTCGGCACCAATTCCAAGGTACAAAGAAAGCAGAGAAGCATGTGAACGAAATTCTAAATAACTTGTAGGGAAGGAAACACATAAAGATGATGATGTGAAAGGCAGGAAGACAGCAGTAATGAGCGTGCCTTTGTGTGGAAAGAGAGGACATGTGAGGGCAACTCAGTGAGATAAACTAACACTTGCTTTTGTAACTGTGTACCTGATAAGTATATTGGTTGTTAGCTGGCTTCTGTGGTGAAAATGAGGAAAAGAGATCACACTTAGTCAACTCTGAATGTGTAGCAACCATCCTTTAAGAGGTATTAATTGATTTTCCTAGCATAAATAGGTGAATCTGAGGGACACATGCTTGTCTAGCATAATTTTAATTATCAACTTGACAGAGTCTAGAATGACCATGGAAATGAATGTTTGAGAATACTCTGATCTTCACTGTACTAACTGAATTTGGAAAAACCCACACTATAGATAGAACCATCCCTTGACTGGGATTCTAGACTGCATGGGAAAGGGAACTGAGTTTCAAAGTGCATACATTTCTCTCTCTTTTCCTCTGACTGGGGTTATAAATAACTGCTTCAAATTCCCCTGCCATGATGAACTGTGGCCTGGAATTGTGAGTCAAATAACCTTTTTTCTTTACGTTTGACTTTCTAGGGTAATTTTTGTCATAGAGACAGAAAGACAGGCATGCAATCTCTCTCTCTCTCTCTCACACACACACACACAGAGAGAGAGAGAGAGATTTAGATATCCTTAGATACCTAGTATGTGTGAAGTCCTATATTTGATCCACAAAACCACACAAAGCCAGTATAGTGGCAGACAAAGATGACGTCAGCATACCAGCATTTGGGTAACACACACAAGAGGAAAAGACATTCGAGGTCATTCTCTGCTACTTAGTGAGTTCCAGAAAGATACATGAGACCTTCTCTCACAAAACGAGAAACTTTGAGGGATGGTGACAGCTTATATGACCTAGAACAATGTTCATATCCTAAAGGTTCAAGAATTAAATAAATATAACATATATTGTCTCTCCAAACTCAATTTTTCTGTGTTGCATTAAGTAAATTGATCAGTGGGTCCAAGAATAACACAGTTATGTTACAGTTCAATCAGTGGCCTTTCATTTTGATCAGATCATTTGGATTTGGGTAAGGTGGTGGTCATCACTTGGAGAGTATCATTGAGTAAACCAATGACATACAGTTGTTAGCAGCTTAACTCACAAGGAACTGATTTCCTGAAACAAGCCTGTGTTTAAGAACTATCATGACTGTGATTTCATATATCATCTCTTCTTACCCACTACCAGACAACCTAGAAATATGAAGTTTTTCTGGGAAGCCTAATGAAAGCTGCCACTAGGTTTTCATTGTTCCCAGTAGTTAGATTCAGTGAAGTTGCTAACAGCACAGAATCACTGTTGTATAGAAGATAAAGAATAAGATTCCAGAGAGCTCTTCAAGCACACCACTGTATCCAACCATTAAATAACCCCATTTAATGGGAGTTTCTGCTTAGGCACCTTATTTCATATTGTTGATGCACCAATATTAAACTCACAGGCAGCCCTATTACTAATGCTTGAATGAAGCTTTTTTAACAAATTCATTTTCTCTGAGTTTCACATCGAAGCTTTCTTGTTCTTGGTATCATTAAACATTGCTCAGGGGCCACTTTCAACATTAAAATCACCAATAGAGACTAAAAAATTTAGGATGCAATACCTACAATGTATAGAGACAATTTTGTGGTAAGAGAAATGAAGAGAAAATTCAGCTCCTCTTGCCTTCTGGCACCTCACTTGGGAATGAGTACATTGCCAACTCTAAAAAAAAATTGCCATTCTGTGTATATGAAGTCTGGTAAATGGGGAGAAATTTCATGTATTGATTTGGGGGTAAAATTATAGCAAGAAAAATGATTGATGAATACAAAATGAGTGAATAATGAAGACAGATTGTCTCTTTAGATCCTATACATACTATTCTTGGGGATTGAGTGTAGATCAAGTTTCAAGCTTCAAGATGTTAAAGATCTAGGTCAAGTTTCCAATCTGTTACTATGATAAAATATTCTGACCAAAAGCAACTTAGGAGAGGGAAATATTTATTTGGCTTCTAGGTTACAATCTTTCAAAAAATGGAAGCCAGGGAAGAAATTCGAAAGCTGGCCTGCTTGCTAATCCTCACAGCATTACTTCTAACAAAAGAATTCACTTCACAGCTAAAGAAATATAGTGGAATCACAAAGGATTCAGCTTTTCAACTGGGTTATTCATAGCTCACGCTTAACTGTGTTTCTTATACAACCCAGAACAACCTGTTCAAGGAATGTTGTTGCTCACAATCTGCTGGGTACTTTTTCATCAACCAACACTCCAGACAATCCCTCAGAGTTATGCACATAGGTAATTCCTCAATTAAGACTGTCTTCTCAGATGACTCTAGGCTTTGTCAAGTTGACAATTAAAGCTAACTGAAATATTCAGTGTTTCTTAGGTTTAGAGATTCTTCATTTAGCCACTTTAATGGTCTATGTTCATTTCTAAGAAGAATAAAAATTCTTACACACTCCAGAGACAAGGAGATTTCAAAAAGTTATAGCCATTTTATCATAATTATTTATGATCTCCACTCAGGAAGTTCTTATGGTTGTATAGAAATTGCATCTGAGAAAAAAAACATGGGTTTTATGACTCAAGTGTTCTAGATTTAAAACCAGATTATAATACTGATCAAGTCAGAGTTCTCTTGGATGTTAGTTTCCCTCTAACACACAAACTACCTATTCCTAAGATTTAAATTTTTAAAATTTTATGCTATTTATGTGTGTTTGTGTTTATGTATGTGTGCACATCCATGCAGTGTCTGCAAAGGTGAGAAAGGACATAAAACGTTCTGAAGCTGTAGCTTCAAGCTGAAAGTCACCTGGTGTGGGTGCTGGAACAAAACTCCAGTCTGTGAGAGCATTAAAATTCTTGACCTCCAAGCCTTCAAACTGTGCATAAATCAATAGCATAATATTTTCTTTGCAGAGTTAAAAAGAAAATAGATAGAAAATATCCTCAAGGAGGGTATATTGAGTTCAATATGCTTTCTTTCTGCTATCCCAGGTCTTTTGGAATTAAGCATAATATTTTTTTAAATATTGTTTTGGGATGAAAGTGTCAGAGAGACTACAAGTTAGTCTGAAAAAAGTGCATATAGTAAATATTATCATGAACTAATTAGGAAAACACACATGTATTTTATAAAAATATTCTTTTTAATAAAGAGGCATTATTTTAAATAATTAGATAGAAATGATCAAAATTATCAAAAACTAAAAGAGTGATATGTAATTGTAAAAATAATTAATTAGCCTATTTATATATTTCATGACAGTATCCTATGAAAAACACTTCAGAGGTTAATTTAAAGCTGCATGAGTAAGGATGAGTATGAAGACAGACTTCACTGGCTGTAATTAAACTGTTAAATTATTACTTCATTTAAGAAAATAATCCAGAGATCTATTATTTTCATTTATGACCCCTTCTCCAAAATGTAGAAATGTTGACCAATATGGTAAATAGTATAAATCAGAATTTCTGTGGTTTAACATGTTTGTAATGCTTTCATTAACTACAAGTGTGGTTACTAGTTAACTCCTCAGACACAGCCTAAATATTTGTGTCTCCATGAAATTTTTAGATTATAATCCCTATACCTGTGGTAATGTTGTGAGGTAGATAGAGCCTTTGGGAGATCATTAAGCTGTTAGAATGGGACTCTCCTGAATTGGATTAGTGTCCTTCTAAAAACTTACATTTGAACTCACAGAAGTTGTAATAACATGCACCATACTTTTCAACACAAAACAAGACCAAATTGCATCATGAAAAGAAGAGGTGGGGATGAAATTTCATGCATATCTATAAAACTGTTATTGGTAATTATTGGCAGCTAGGAGAGGGAGAGAATGTTTTCTCTCAGATTGTGACCCCTGGTAAAGAGATCATGCTCTACTGGAAGGCCACACAACCAAAAATATTTGAGCATTACCAATTAGTATTGAAGGTATTTTTTAAAATTGAATCAGTAAAAGGAATATGGTTTTGGAAGAGCTGAGGAACGGTTATCTGTTGACAGAGATTCCTGTCCCACCAGGACCCACACCCATTTAGTCCCAAATAAACAGGCAGAGTTCTACATTAATTATAAACTGTTGGCCTATTAGCTCAGGCTTCTTATTAACTTTTATAACTTATATTAGCTCATAATACCTGTCTGTGTTAGTCATGTGGCTTGGTACCTTTTATGGCGAGGCAGTCATATCTTGCTTGCTATGTGTCTGGCTTCCTCTGTGTCTGGATAATGACTGCAGACTGAAACTTCCCTCTTCCCAAAATTCTTGTTGGCCTGCCTCTAGTTCCTGCCTGGTCACCCTGCCTATACTTCCTGCCTAGCTATTGCAGCATTTATTTAAAATACAAGTGACAGGGTACAGACCATTGTCCCACAGAATTCCAGCCCCCCCCTTCTAAACAAGAACTCTGAATCGAATCTCCTTTGTTTAGCTTTTCTACTGACCATTTTCCATAACAACTTAAAACCAACATTCTAAATAAAGACAAACATCCATAATCCATTTTTGGGGAATGTGGGCATTGTTTGCTAATCTTTCTTGCTGATTAGGGGCACTGATAATCTTATGGGGACCTAAAGAAAATTTAGAATTATGATCAAGTCCTGACTGGAGTATCCTGTAAGGCTTGATCATCTCAGGCAGCAGTCCCTTATTTCTTGTGGAAGCAAAAGCAAAACCTCTTCTCTAAAGTAATATATCTTTTGACTTAAACTTATATATATTGGATTAATCCAGCAGCATCTGTAATCAAGTGTCTTTTATCACCTTTTGCTCCTTCCTCAGTCATCAAACAATTTAAAGACAACACAATAACATACAGCATCTAGACTCTCTGTGTATTTTCATCTTTACATGGCTTTATTCTAAACTCTATTTCTTTAATTTTCATTTTTTTTTAATTTTTTTATTTCATTTTATTATATTTTTTGAGAAAGGGTGTCTCTGTGTATCTTTAGCTGTCCTGTAACTCACTCTGTAGACCAGGCTGTCCTTGAACTCACAGGTATCTGCCTGCTTCTGCCTCCCAAGTATTGGGATTAAAGGTGTGTGCCACCATAGCTTAAATTCACAGAGATCTGCCTGCCTCTGTCTCCCAAGTGTTGGGATAAATGTGTTTGCCAATACACCCAACTACTCTCTTTTTTATTTTAAGGATTTGATCTTTTCTCTTTTCTTTCCCAAGCCTGTGTACATTTTTAAAATGTAAACTGTTTAGAGGCTTTTTCTTCCAAAACTATCTTTACTGTGTCTCTCTTTTTCTGACCACATGAGTCGTTAATTTGTTAAGTGATATGGTTAGGATTAAAGCCTTGGCCATGACAGTGGATCCAGCTCATTCCTTAGCTTCATGAGAGTCTAGCCTCAAGGCAGAGGTACCAAAGCCATGTTTGTTACCACAATTCTACAGCATTTCAGGGTCCCTGACACCACTAAGAAGCATGCTGTTGGCAATTCAGAAACACCATTTAAGTGTTTGGTGGCAAGGTATTCTTAAAAGAGCTGCAAGGTTTCGCAGCTAAAGCTGAGTAAGGAAGTCTCTCTTAAATGAGGCACACTTGCCTTTAGCAAACAGAGCCCACCTGAGAAAGTGCTGTTATCAATAAGCCATGCTCAACTCTATTCTTTTCTGTCTTGAATTAAGTCCCAAGCTCTCTCAGGTTTTTAAGTGGATTTGGTCAGGCCACATTGGCACACTATCCTGTTGGGAGGCAGAGGCAGGCAGGTCTCTGTGAGTTCAAGGACTGCCTGGTCTATAGAGTGAGTTCCAGGACAGCTAAAGATACACAGAGGGACTGTGGATTCATTCCCTATTAAGAAAAGTCAGGTTTGACCAAGGAAGACACCCTAAGAAATCTCCAATGGGAGGAATGGCCCAGATGTCTGAGTTCTACATTTAGAACAGTTCAAAGACAGCTGCCTGAGATGATCAAGTCTCGCAGGATACTCTAGTCAGGCCTTGATCATAATTCTAAGTTTTCCTTAGGTCCCCATAAGATTATCAGTGCCTCCAATAAGCAGGAAGTTGCTTGGAAAACTATGTCCACATTCCCCCAAAATGGATTATGGATGTTTACTTTTGTTTAGAATGTTGGTTAAAAGTTGTTACGGAAAATGATCAGTGGAAAAGCTAAACAAAGGAGATTCAATTCAGAGTTCTTGTTTTGTGCTTTTTTTTTTAAAAGAGGAAGTGCTATGGGACAATGTTGTATGAAACTCTTGAACAACTAATTATAGTCTTAAAAAATAATTTTTGAAAGGCACTGTCCTAAAAACCAAAACTGAATTTATCTGAATTTTTTTATTATCCCACATGAGGGCACAGCCAACCTGAATCATCTATGAGTAAGAAAAGAATTTCTCATCAAATATTCTAGCACTTTCTATCTATATGGACCTGATAAATATGATAATTAAATAATTTAGGTATTTTATTATAAGTTAAGATAAATTCTTCCCAAAATTTTTATAAAAATTGAGATGAAAGGTAAGTGTTGTGTACTGACAGGTTGGAAACTACTTGGAAGTCAAACTCTGAGGCACATTTTTGAGAGACTATTCAGTCTCTGGAAATGCTTGTGAGGGATTCTATTTATTAGGTTAGTTGAGATAGGAAAATCCTCGACTGTCACTATTCCCTGGACTTTGGTCAAAGAATGCATAAAAAGAAGAAAGTCAATTGCGCACAAGAATTCATCATTCTCTGCTTCCTGATTATGGAAGTTATATGACCAACCACTTTAAGCTCTTTTTGCTTTCAGTGTGATCTGAAATAAACCCTTTCTTCCTGGAGCTCCTTTTTGGTCAGAGGATTTTATCAAGAAAGGAAGTGTCACCTCTAGCTGAACAGTTGCTGTTGGCAACTGATGACTACTGGTGGAGCCATAGTCAGTTTTCTTCAGGGTTATGCCCCCTGAGAAGCTGCCCAGGCTCAAGTAGACTGTCTAATACTCATGCACAACATACAGACAGAAACTAGTGAATTTAAAACAGAACACATGAAATTAGGAAGGGAAAATGCTGGTGCAAGGATAAGGGAATCAAGAGGAGGAGAGGAAATAAACAGTGGATTTGATTAAAACATACATGAATTAAATTCTCAAGAAATAATAGAAATTTTCCCTTTTCCATTGAAATTATAAATAATAGAAAATTTATTATAACAAATAACAGAATTTTTCTCTTCTTCATGGGGATTATCAAAGCCATTTTGATTTATTGTTCAGACCTGCTTTCAGGAATGAAAATATGGATCCAGTTACCTGAAAGTGAGATCTCTGCTACAGATTGACCCATAGGTCCACTCAAGGATTACAAGCTGACAGACCATTCCTCTTCATGATGTGGCTTGAAATCAACAACTATTTGACACCAAGGTATGCTGCTGAACTCTCTCTGTCTCTGTTTCCATCCCTTCTGCCCAACCTTTCTTTGATTTTTGAGGGGCCATCTTTACTTCAGAGTATTCTGAACGTTGATTGAGTTTCCTACTGGTAAGTTTCCCCCATGGCTTACTCTGTTTCTTCTACTTCATAGCACAAATACAGGCTTCCCAGAGATTCCAGTCTCCTGCAGAATTTAATTTAGGTCAGATTTCCCTTTAGAGTCTTACTTGTTATTAGTTGACATTTTCTTTTTTAGGACACCAGCTATATTTATTGTATTATTTAATGTGTCTTTCAAAGGTTGCATACCCACAGCCTGTGTGGTGTATTTAGCTCTCCAAACTGTTTGTTTACAATATCTTGAAAAATATAGTATTTTATTTTAATTTCTACTTGTATTTTTCATGTGTGTTGTGTGTATGTATTGTGTAGGCACATGTGCATCACAGTTCAAATGTGGAAGTCAAAGAACTGCTACTGGGAGTCAGGTTTCTCCTGCCATCATGTGCATTCTAGGCATCAAACCCAGGTCATCAGGCTTGGCACGAAGCACCTTCATCCATTCAGGTACCTGGGCAGCCTACATTGAGGCATCTTAGATGTAAACCAGCACAGTTCATGAGAGATACCTGCATTGCTCTAAAAATTGCTTAGAAATCTCTGAAAGTGCTTGAACCTATGGCCCCCTTATGTACTTTTGTACTTGCTTATTTCTGTGGTTTTACTTGGGTATCTACAGGAGGAAAACGATTGAGTCTTAGGAATTAGTATTAAATACAAGGTTTTCTGCCTGGTACAATCCTAATGAACGTCCATTGCATAGGAAGATATAGTTGGTATGAGATTATTCATGCTCAACAGTCCTACACTTTATGTTTCTTTTAATTTTTCTTCTCTTCCTGTTTTTTATTCTGTAAGTTGTTATTTTTATTGAGTTTTAAAAATTTATTTTCCATACCAATCAGATTCCCCTCCCCCTTCACCTCCTTTTCTCTCCCCCACCCCATTTCTCCCCCCTTCTCATCTACTCATCAGCAAGGGTAAGGCCTTCTGTGGGAGTCAACAAAGCATGGCATATCAAGCTTAGGCAAGGCCTTTTCTGTTGTCCACAATTAGACACTAAGAAATGTTCATGAAAAATCAACAATTCACTTAAAACACATAAAATTAATCCACCACATTTCCATATTGTTGTATTTATAGGACTTAAATGAAAAGAAATTGATAGCATTATTTTGATCTAGTACATATATACTTATATGTACATACCTATCACATATTATGAATGTATATAAAGAGATAATTTAATATCTGTTTTAATTACAAATAATATCAAATAAAACCTGTAATCATCTATTATGAATTGGAAATATGATTAATTTTTTGCTAGAATTGGAAATCAAGAGAGTCCAGTACTAAGGGCTGAGATAAACTCATTTCTGTTTATAATCTATTAATATATCTAGTGTATACCAAAAGACTACTTTATGCTTACAGTTTCTCATTCCTAAATGAAGTTAATTATACTAGATAATAGCCATTTACATTATTGCAACTCGGCTTTTCAAATCAGAGCGAGGGTGCATACTGCTCATTGTAACTGTAAGAAAGATTGTCTTATCACAGGAGGGATTGATATATATTAAGCATACAAATGTGTTTGTTTAATCAAGGTCCTATTCTCTGATTTCACCATATTTAACACAAAAATGGTAAATGTGGAAACTTTTAGAGAGACTCAGTAGTGCATAAAATACTTATTTCTAACTTTTATGAATAATAAACAAAATATATCAAAAGATCAAACATCCCAAATGGAGAATGATAAACCACACCAACTTGATGGATATACAGCCATTAAAGTGTGGATGAAAGGTATGTTGAGCTGTCAAACAATACAGAAATTATGCTCAAGAAACAGCACAGAGGAAAACAACCAGTTCACTTATGCCCGAGAACTGGAGTTGTACAAATCAGTGCACACTCACAGAGTCTGCATGATAACAACAGAAAATGAAAATAGTTCTTACAGAGTGACAGAATTGTGGGCTATTTTCTTCAAAATGCTCTTGAATCTTCCATAGTTCTGCCACAAGACAAACACTATGCATATGAAAAGCATCAAGAATAAAGACATTGTAGAATTAGAAGCAAAGCAGAACATAAAATCAAGACAACAGAGGGAAAATCAGGGTTGCCATTTGCATCTATCTCTCTTCCTAAATACACACACATACATAAACACATGGGTATGGATGTGTGTGTGTGTGTGTGAGAGAGAGAGAGAGAGAGAGAGAGAGAGAAAGCAGAAAGCCTTTTGTAGACTTCCAAGATCACAGCTCAACATATAGAGCTAATAACAACACAGGGAGAGAGAGAAACAGGGGGAGATAAAGAAAAAAGAGAGGGAAGAAGAGAAAAGGAGAAGAAAAGATGAAATAAAGGAAGGAAAGAATGGGTTATCAGACCTTCTAGATTCCCTTCAAGACTTTTTTCTTTCCTTCTCCTGACTTTACCATCTATTCCTTTTATTATCATGTTACTAGTCATCTTTTATATATCTATGTTTCCACCATCTTCTCTTCTCCTCACAGCAAATTGATATTGCAACTTCCTGGGAATGACATTAAAAACTACATTTGGTTATATTTGGATGAAATGCTAGAAAGGTCAGCTTTGAGGAGAATTTGAATTACATTGGAATAAAGCACAAGGAGACCCACAAGCAATAAAGGAAGTGAAGGGAGGAGATGAAGAATGGGGAAGGAGGGAGACATACAGAAGGGATGGAAAGGATGGAAGGGCACATGGGGAGGGGATGGCAAGTATTGATTGGGGAATGGGAGGATGAAGGAAAGAGATGAGGAGAGGATGGAGGGAGGAGATAGAAACAAGATGTGGAGAAAGGGGATGAGGGAGGACTTCTGCAGTTGAATCTCCAGCTTGAAAGAACTGCCAAGCTCAGCTTCCTACCAGTTGCATCTGTTTTATATTAGTATAAATATGCATATTTTAAGATTGAAATTGGCTCTCTAATCAAATTAAAAATATCATGAATCATTGTAATGTCTAAAATACTCAAAACTGAATCATTGGCCTCTGGCATTTCAATAATTTAAATTTTATTTCCATATATATAATTTAAAATGCAGACTCATGGGCATAAATTCATGCAACAAATATTGTCACAACACCCTGTTATAAGTTGAATCAAACTTTTTGCTACACTGATAACAATTTAGGCTTTTATTCTTTGTACATTGTCAGTCATACCTTATCCTAAAATTTTCACATGCATATTTTTTAAACTCTAAAATATTTCCATTTCTGCTTTGATATTTCATATACTTCTAGAACTGATACTTCCATTTCACAGGACTGCCGGATGCTGCCCTATGTATCATCATAACATTTACATATGGAGTATTATCTTAGGGCCTATGCTGCAGTAAAGATGCCAAGCATTTGATGCTCAGAAAAATGAATGCAAAGGTCACTAATGTTCAAAAGTGCTTTGGACTCCTTACCTTACAACCGTATGCAGAAATCATGTATTTGAATGCTCTTTTGATGTCATTGTCCACTATATCTTAGTCACTTTTCTAATGCTGTGAACAAATGCTAAGATCAAGGCAACTTTTTTAAAAATAATTTCTCTCATAAAAATGACTCTTCATTCTTCTCTCAGTCGAGGGACACCTATGTTGTTTCCAGGTTCTGGCTATTCCAAATAAAGCTGCTATGAACCATAGCTGAGCAAGTGTCTTTGTAGTATGATTGAGCATCATTTGGGTGTATGATCAGCAGTGGTATGGCTGGGTCTTGTGATAGAGAGATGGATAAAGAAAATGTGGTACATTTACACAACGGAGTATTACATAGCTGTTAAAAACAAGACTACAAGGAAATTCGGAGGCAAATGGCTGGAATTAGAAAAAATGACCCTGAGTAATGTAACCCTGACCAAGAAAGTATATTGTATGTACTCACTCATAAGTGGATATTAGTTGCAAAACAAAGGATAATTATGCTATAATCCACAGACCCAGAGACTAGGAAACATGAAATATTCATGGGGGGACACCTAGATCTCTCTGGGTAGGGGACAAAGAAGATATTTTGTGAGGGTGGGTGTGCGGATATGAGCAATCAGGTGGGGGTACTGAAATAAACTAATGGAAATAGAGGACATTTGGGGGTCAGATAAAAACCTGGTACAACAAGGCTATTCACCCTCTCCATGTCTATTCATTATTATACTTGCTGTTCTAACTAAAGCAGTAAGACAGCAAAAGAATATCCAGCGGATACAAATTGGAAAGAAATGAGTCAAACTTTTGCTATCTGTAGATGATATGATGGTATACATAAGTGACCAAAAAATTATGCCAGGGAACTCCTACAGCTGACAAATAACTTCAGTAATGTGGCGGGATACAAGATTAACTCTAAAAGTTAGCAGCCCTTCTATATACAATGAAAAATGAATTGAGAAAGAAATCAGAGAAACATCACCCTTCACAATAGCCAGAAGCATCAAATATCTTGGGGTAACTCTAACTAAACAAGTTAAAGACCTGCATGACAAGAAATTTAAGTCTTTGAAGAAAGAAATTGAAGAAGATATCAGAAAAATGGAAACATCTCCCATGATCTTGGATAGGTACGATCAGCATAGTAAAAATGACAGTACTACCAAAAGCTATCTAGAGCTCAATGCAATCCCCATCAAAATCCTGGAACAATTCTTCACAGATCTTTAAAGAACAATACTCAAATTCATATGGAAAAACAAAAAACCCAGAATAGCCAAAGCAATCCTTGACAATAAAGGAAACTCTAGATGATTCACCATCCCTGACTTCAAACTCTTCTTTAGAACAGCTTGGTATTGGCACAAGAACAGACAGGTAAAACAATGGAGTCTAATCTGAGACCTTGATATTAAAATAAACATGATTAATAAAAACTCAGAGACATAAATTGGGGTTCAACCTGGAGGTCAGAAAAGTAGTCATTCACTGATTCTTACTTTTTCAAAAGGGTGATCCTGACTCCAGTAATCTCAGGATGTGGCTGAAACTGAGAACTGCCTCCTCCTGTTTTACAATCCTCTCAAATTTTGATTTAAGGGTGTGCACTATTATTCCATGGTTTCTATGGAAAGTTAGTGTAGCTACTGGGATTAAATGCACATGTCATTGCTGCCCGGTTTGAAAGGCTGGCAAGTGTGGCTCTTCTACTTTTCTGATCTTCAGGCAAGATTTATTTATTAAAATTAAAATGAAATGCCAGTACATTCGCCTTTTTGTCTAAAATCAAAACCACTGCAGCTAAACTATATACAAAAAGCCAAATATATATATATATATAAAAATAATATATACAGACAATAAATATATCAACAATGTCTAGTTCATTTGCAATTGACAAATTCAGGGAAAATACTCCATATCTATCCAATCTTGGTGAGTCTATAGAGTCCATTCTTTTTTCACCAACTTTCATTTTATTTTATTTTTTAATTATTATTATTAAAAATTTCCACCTCCAGCCCTCCTCCCAATTCCCCCCCACTACCTTTCCAGTCCAAAGAGCAGTCACGGGTCCCTGCCCTGTGGGAAGACCAAGATCCTCCTCCCTCCATCGAACTCTAGGAAGGTGAGCATCCAAACACATTAGGCTCCCACACAGGCAGTATATGAAGTAGAATCAAAACCCAGAACCATTGTTCTTGGCTTCTCAGCCAGCTCTCCTTGTCAGCCACGTTCAGAGAGTCTGGATTGATCACA
>LOEQ01006124.1:34638-46003 GCA_001685075.1 Bramus lutescens
CCCCAGCCCCAAGGAGAGCCTTCTCTCAGGGAGCAGCTACAGAGAGAGGTGGGTGCTGGACATGGATGAGTGCCTCCATTTCCTTCCAGCCTGGCTGTCACATGCTCACTGGCACAGGCTGGATTCCTGATCTGTGAGGCCAGAGGATGGTGTTGAGAGGTGACTAAGCAGACACCTCCTCTTTTCATCCGCTGTTTTCCTCTGTGAGCCTACTCACACCTCTGCTTGTTTCTTTGACTTGGCATACCACTGCTGCAATGGAGCCCATGCCCTCTTTGGCTCCCTGCAGAGAATGCATTTCTCTCCATAAACAGGTTTGGGCTGATGGCTAAGAAGGCACTGTGCACAGACCTGGCCTGCCTGCCTGTGAGAGGAGGGGCCACGGGGCACTTGGCATCTGGTCGGTACTGTGACCAGCACGGAGACCCCTGGAATCCTCTGACAGGGCCCACCCTTCCCATTGAAGGCCCCAGTGGAACCATGGGTAGGAGGGTGACATCCCAACTTTCCCGACTGGGTCCATGAGACTCCATCAGTCCTGCGGTAACTGGGACGATGTGTACTGACTTATGGTGACCTTCTGCCCCTGCCCTGACCTGTTGTGATCTGCAGTGAATGACCTGTGATATGACTCCCTGCCAACTGACCTGCAGTGACATTGATGACTTAAGGTCACCTTCGACTACCTATGCTGACCTATAGTGGCCCATGGCCACTTGTGGTTGTCAGTGGTGACTGTTAATTACCAGAGGTCGTAGGACATTCAGCTGAGAAGCTGAAGACAGTATATGCCCTTATGGCACCACATTACAAGAACAGGAACACAGCCGATAGCCTATGGCACAGGCTGTATCTAAGAACAGAGAAAGAAGCAGAGCAGGATTGGGAGCTGAGGGAGCCTGAGGCTCCAGCAAAGGACCGAACTGGCTAATACTGAAGTATTGAGCAGTGCTAGTCCCTAAGGGCTTCTGCTCCTAGGCCTCCCAAGCCCCCAGTCTTCTCCGCAATCCATCAGTCCAGGGAGAACAAGTAGGTCAGCACTAAATAATACACACTAAATTTAAATAGTGGCAGACTGGGTTAAAGCAGCAGGCCCAGAGCTCAGCAGTTACGCGTGTAAAGCACAGTTACCGGGCTTCCCTGTTCCTGCTGGGTCTTAACACCTATGGTTTTGGCACACTGAGGTCGTGAAATTCAGGAAGCAAGGAAGACCCCAAGGCTGGCAACCACTGCCCGCAGCCTGTCCCCAACCTGGACTAGATGTTAGGTGTGCAAGAGAGGCCAGGAAGTCAGTGTTTCCAAGGGAAGCTGGAACCTGATCAATGATGTCCTCAGGTATCCTTGCTGATGTATAGATAAATGGATGAGACATGCACATGCCCATTCCCTGTGTCCCGAGGGCCTTCAGCCACCAGCACCCGTGTCCCAAGTTGACCCAGAATCGCCTGCTCCAGCCCTGGGATCAGGGGAACAATGCCAGTTCCAAATAGATATATTAGGGCAATACAGATGCTAGCTGTGAAGGGTTCCAACTGACCGTCTCAGCCAGGAAAGACTACAATCCACCAGGCTCATAAGAAATCCTGAAGTGATCTTGGCCAAGTGGGCAGGTACGTGAAGAAATGGAGACCAGAAAGGAATCTCATCAGTAGAGGCCCTTGCTGCCAAGCCTGGACCCGAGCTCCGTCTCTGGAACCGCAGGGTAGGAGAGAACCAGCTTCCACAGTTGCCCTCTGCAGTGTGCATACCATGCCGTACATGCACAGCACCCCAGACAGACAGACAGGTACAAGACAATCCTTATAAAGAAAAGGTGAAGTGGCCCCTCTGTCAGAACGTCAGTGCGTAGACACAGCAGACAAAGCTGTGGAGTGCAGATGTGGGACTCGAGGCAGCGGCTTGTTGAGAACCACGGCGCCCCAATCTCCAGCCACAGTGTCTCTTCCACGGCCAGCTGACCTTGATCACAAGGTGCAAAACTCATTGGAGAAACCTAAGGACACCCATCTTGACCAACATCAGCACCAGGACACTAGCATCTGCGCCTAAGTGGAACATACCCAAGACGTACTTTTGGGGTTTAGCTCCTCTGGACACTTAGACGTCAGTGCCATAGAATACAGATGACGACCAGGGAACCTTCCATCTATGGGCAAATCCTTGCACATTCATACTCTGGGGGTCCCCGGCTCTGGACAGGAGTCCACCTTGGCGGGACATGCTCAGAAGGCCAGGGGAGGTCACCAGGATCATCAGTGTGCCGTGATCTTTCATGGGACATGCAGAACCGCAGTGAGTAGCAGGAGAGCACACTGGGACATGCAGTTATGCAGCACACTGCCTTCTCCCCTCACCCTCCAGTCTTCAGGAAGAACTTATGTGTGCAGGGAGCTGGGTGGGCAGTGAGCAGGGCAGTGGCGGTTCCCAAGGCAGGAGTCAGACAACTGTCCTTTCAGCTTCTATCAAAGGCTGGTCTTAAGCTGGCAGTGGTGGCAAACATCTTTAACTCCAGCACTTGGGAGGCAGAGGCAGGTGGATCTCTGTGAGTTTGAAGCCAGCCTGGTCTACAGAGAGAGAGAGTTCCAGGACAGCCAGGGCTACAAAGTGAAACCCTGTCTCAAAAAACAAACGGGAAAGGGTAGTCTCCTTTCCTTGCCCAACCAAAGAGCCTGCGAAGCTAGCCACTCTCCCCTGTGACACTGTGCACACAGGTACCTGTGCAGAATGCCATGGTCCTTCATGCCTGACCTCGGCCGGGCCCGCTGTTTAGTCATGGCTTGGGCCCAGGTTATCTCCTGCTCCCAGGTCTGCCACCTTCATCAACTCATTTCTAGCCCCATGTATTCCCCTCCTGTGCTGGAGGGAGTGGAAGGGATCATCTCTGGGGCAGTGTTAGCTGCTGAAAGCTTTGGCCCTGGCCTGGGAAGGAGCCTCTGTGACCTATGGAGTCCACTGGCATTGACCACAGCCTCCTGAAGGGCTTCAGTTTAGGCCTTGGCAAATCTCATCAAGACATTTCTGAAGATTTCCATACTGTCCAGATTGTCACCATACCAAGATGGTGTCATAGGTGGCAGGGTGGGGTTCGCAGTCCTGGGACAGGTGCCAAGGAGTGGGTTGCCATAGTGTTTACTCGAGTGCTGTGGATCAGAAGACATCTCTCAATGTGTCTCATGTTGTAAAATACTTATTTTGTGGATTGGTTTTTCGAGACAAGGTTTCTCTGTGTAACCCTGGCTGTCCTGGAATTTTCTATGTGGATTAGGCTGGCCTTGAACTCATAGTGATCCACTTGCCTCTGCCTCCTGAGTTCTGGGATTAAAGACATGTGCCACCATACCTGGCTCAAATAAAAATTATTAACAGCTGAGCCTAGGGAAATCATTCCATATCCTCCAGGCAAGTGTTCTCTCAGGAACAAGACCACACTGAGCCTCCTGTGTGGTCACACACAAGAGCTCTAGACCCAGGGTACATCAGGTGCTACGCCTTACCAGGGCTGTCACTTTCTGACAAGCTTTGTATTTTACAGAGCGCCCGATCTTCTAAGTGACAGGAATCTCCTACCAGACTAGCTCCTGCAAGGTAGAGCCCCAGCCTCCCCTCCAGACCTGAAATCCTCTGTATTCTGAAGGCCACTTGAGGTGTGGGATGCCTGGGCCTAGAACAGCACACTCTGGGAGCACCGTGTACTGCTTACCTATCTTGGTCCTGAAGGTCCACAGAACCTTCTCTGACCCCTCTGCTGTGTCTTTCTGCGAGCCCCTCAGTCTCCTGTGGCCTGCAGCATCTGCCAGAAGCACCTGAATGCAGTCACCTACAGGTGCAATCACCCACACACTCCAGGCTACCTGAGAACAGTAGCACCCAGAGGGCACAGACACATGCCAGCCCTGGCAAGGACCAGGAAACCAGAGCAGGGCATGCAGGAACCTCTAGCACTCAGAATAGCAGCTGACCGTCACGACGTCTCATAACTGTCAAGACTAGGTGGCCATATCAGAACCTGGTTCTCCCATGCCTGTAGCCCCTTAACGTTGTGACTGTATTTCTGTGGTGTGTGGGTTGGCCCTAAGTCCAGGTGGGGATGAGTGAGGGACACATGGTTCCAAAGGGCTCGTGTCTGCTTGGCCTCCTCTCCAGCAGCCTTTGCTTCCTCCTGTACCTTCTCTGGGAAGGGAGACCACAGCCGACCCACGGGGTGGTAAGGGGACTCTAACAGGCAGGTGGAGAAGGGGTGAGCCAGAGGAGAAGGAAGGGCGTGTCAGCCCTTGGGCAACAGGAGAGGAGGACATTGGGAAGGTCCAGTCAGCACAGGTCAGAGGACAGACGCAGATGGGGCCCATAGCAGTGAGGAGTGGCTTGGCCACAGGTCCCTGTGTCCACACAGGGTTCAGGCTTCCCAGGTCTGGATGTTGCTGGAGGCTGACAGGGTCTTCTTTCCTTCAGGGAAGGGCCCTGTGCTGGTGGAGTGTAAGTTCTCATTGTCTCCACTTGAAATACACAAAGCTCAGCAGGAGCTGATGGGGAAACGAATGCTGTGGGCTTGCAGGGGGTGGGGAGCCTGAGAACTATGCAACCCCCCCCCATTCTGGGAGAGAAGTAGCTCACTGAAACCTGGGTGCTGTTCCCAACTCCCAACTCAGTTAAAGCATGGGAGTAGTCACTCTACTGTCTTTCCTTTGGAAGGATGTCACCAGTGAGCCCCCAGCCATGGTGATTCCAAGAGGGCAGGTGGGCAGCTTGGTGGGCTACCTCACCATCTCCCAGCCTGCGTGATGTCCAGCAGGCCCTCCTCAGGGCTATCTCTTGGTTGGGTTTTGTGTACAGGACCTGACTAATTGGAGACCCGTGGTCACAAAGGACCAAACGGAGTTCCCTAGTCTCCCCCAGGAAGGGGCTCAGCCTCCACAGACCATATCAGTACGACATCTGCAAAGGAAGCTGAAGGACGCAGCTAAGAAGATACTCAGCCTCAGCCTGGAGAAGGAGCAGCTCCTGGAAATGGGGAACAGACTCCGAGCAGAGCGGGGCCATCCTAAAGGTAGGTACCTGGGCAAAGCTGGTGGGCCAGGCCACACTGGGGTCATGCCAATGGAGAGGGAAGCTGGTGCCGTGGTTCTGCCACGGGAGGCCAAAAGAAAAAGCTTCCTGGCTTGTTTGCCACAAGCCTGGGGCCAGAGGGAGGGCTGCAGGCAGGCTTCACAGAGGCCACTGGTGGTGGACGGGAGCCAACCAGACGCCTCAGGCACAGGGCAGGGCTTCATCTCAGCACTGGGTGTCCCTTGACCCACTGCTCTGGCCACATCTGGAAGGAACAGCCACAGAGCAGCTGAGGTCCTGTGAGGCAAGCACCAAGGCGGTCCCAGGCCAGCCCTCTGTGGGTGTCCCCAGGTCAGGCAGCATCATCTACAGAGACACTCTGGTTTCCTACAAAAAACAAGCGATACTTGAGTCCTGGGATTTTTTGCTTGTTTGTTTTCGTTTTGTTTGTTTTAAATGTAAAACAGCCGGGTAGAATGGCTCATGCCTGTACTCCCAGCACTCAAAAGACTGAAGCAGAAGGATCACAAGTTCCAGGCAGCCTGGGCAGTGGTGTGAGACTCTATCTTAAAACCAAGCTCGGTCTAGAGAGGTCAGTAGCTAGCAGAGTTTGAAGTGCAGATCCCCGTGCCTGCTGCAGGGTCCAGGCCAAGACCAGCCAAGGAGCACAGCCCTGGGAATACGGATAGGTAGATAAATGTATATAAATATAGGCCTGTTACTACAGGCCAGGCCAAGCAGATACACGGGGCTCCTTTCACTCCTACCCTCTACCCTGTGTCTGCCCAGCAGTGCTTCCAGCCTCTAGAAATGTCTGTGACGTCCACTTTTGTTTGCTTGTTTGTTTGTTTGAAGATATAGATTTTATGTGCATTGGTGTTTTGCCTACATGTATGTCTGTGTGAGGATGCCAGATCCCCTAGACCTGGAATTACAGACAGTTGTGAGCTGCCATGTGGGTGCTTGGAATTGAAGTTGGGTCCTCTGGAAGAGCAGCCAGGGCTCTTAACTGCTGAGCCATCTCTAAAGCCCCTTGGGGTTTTTTTAAATTTTTTTTTCTTTTTTTGAGACAAGGTCCCATATAGCTCAGGTTGGCCTCAAAAGAACTCTATGTAGTTAAGAATGACTTGAACCTCTCCGCCTCCTCCTGCCTTCACCTCCCAGGTACTGACTTGGGTTACCAGCACTAACACACTCAGTTTGCTATGAGCTGAGGATCAAACCCAGGGCTTCACACATGCTGGGCAATCACTGCACTAACTAAGATACATTCCTAGACCTGGTAGCTAGTGTTTTAATCCAGCACAAAGCAGACTAATTCAGGAACATGGTAAGACCAGACTGTGCTACAGAGTGAGGCTCTTACATTAAAAACCGAATCAAGGGATTAGAGCCATGACTCAGCATTTAGAGCACTTGTTACTCTTGCAGAGAAACCTGGGTTTGCTTCTAGCCCCCGCTTGATGGCTCACAACCATCTATAACTTTAGTCTAATACCCTCTTCTGATCCCTTTGCACCAGGCATGTGTTTGCATACATGCAGGCAAACCACACATACACATAAATAAAACAAATACATAAATATAAATTTTTAAAAAACACAAAACAAAAATTACAAGAAAACCTAAATGAGTAACTGGAGCTAGTACACATCTTGGTGAAGATGCCAGCCCCTCTTTGTCTCCCTGTTACGTGTTGTATGTTTACCCTTCCAGTCCGTGTGCACACCATGTCCTTTTATCTCAGCTCACATCCTCATCCCGAGACTGAACAGGCACACGATGTACACACAGCCTGCTTTTCCTCCCAACAGGGCACGCTGTGCCTGTGGAGTCCTTAGCAAGCTGATTCCTAGAAGAGATGGAACAATGGCATCATTTATTTCTTCCTTCTTCCGGTGGCCTGTTGGTGGCGTCTGGGTTTCTTCTGTCTGCCAGCAGCTTAGTGTCTGTCTTCCGCATCCTGCTGTCTGCACTCCGCAGAGCATTAGAATCCCCCTTTGACCACAGCCCCATAAAAAGTAAATATTCACTAGGAAATCAGGATAGGTAAAGCATCTCATTGTTTTACTGTGTGTATCTTCAATTTTTGTGGGGTTTTCCCCATTATATTTTGTTATATTTTTATTATACTTTTGATTTATCGACTAGGTATCCAACCCAGGCCTTGTGCATGCCAGCCAAGCAATATGCCTCTGAGCTACATCCCCAGCCCTGCTGATGAAAATGTAATTCATCATGAATGATCTGGGGAAAGCCTTTCATGCTGGTGGCAGTGATGCCTATGATCCCAGCACTCAGAAGGCCCAGGCAGGAAGGTCAGGAGTTCAAGACTAGCCACAGTCAAAAAGTTTAGTGAAGGTAACCGGGCCTCAGCTAGCTTTTCCCTGTGGTTATATCGGTGTGGTTCTGCTCCCTAACACATGCCTGCACACACTGTCAGAGCTACGTGTTTAGTGATCACAATGGCATATGCATTCGGAAGCCTACTGCAAAAATACACTAATTATGAAGAAATAGCCTTAGCGCAGAATCTCACCGCATGGACCACTTGAATGAACTGTTACAAACCCCATGTTCTGCTGCTGTGTATCTTCTGGGCCCTGGGGCAGCCTTCTTCACTTGGCCTCTCCAGACTCCACTAAAGCAACTGCCTCCTTTGGAAGAAACCTGACTTGCATTTCATCCTCTGAGGCTTTTCTCTGAGCTCTTCCTTTAGCAAAACCTCATGGGCAGAGCCTTCCTCAGCCTCCATGTCTGAAAGGGATCCTGGCTCAGCTGCTGTCCAGAACCATGGCTGAGCTGGAGCTAGAACTTTCGGTGTTTGGTTTTGCTTTTGAGGCAGGGTCTCACTGTGTAGCCCAGGCCAAAATCCTTCTGCCTCAGCTTCTCTCGTGCTGGAATCACAGATAAATAAGCCAAACCTGGTTCCTGCAACCTTTTTTCAGAGAAGTTTCTCACATCTCCTAAACAGTCAGCCACAGTCTGGTCCTCCTTGGAGAAGGGTCCTTCGCACACCCACTGGCCATTGCTGTCTGTTGTCTTCTCATTCTGTGTTGCTCTGTGCAGCTGGGGCTCAGTTTGCTTTGTCTTAATAAAAGTCCATGTGTTTTTGATCTTGGGATACATTGATTTGTTTGTTTTTCATCCTCTTGGAAACTTAGCCACAGGAACTAGGAACGGCTCAGTGGTTATGTACTTGGTGAGTAAGCATGAGGATTGGAACTTGAATCCCCAATTCCAGTGGATGTGGTAGCCAGAGACAGGGGATCCCCAGAACTAGCCTGCTATGGAGCTGGGCTGTATCAGTGAGCTCTGGGTTGGTTGAGAGACTCTGCCTCAAGGAATAAGGTCGACGGGCCATCAAGAATAATTTCTGAGGTCAGCCTTGGACCTCAGAGTCCACATGCACATAGATGCATGCATTTCCCACACACATATATAATCTTTACACACAGAAAATAAAACCATGTAGACACACATGAAAGAAGAAAAAACACAAACTCCAGCCCTTGTTCCTTTAAATGCTGTTCTCCTTTCTTGTCCCTGTGTACCTCACCGTGGTAGGGTGTGTGTTTCTGTCACTTTCCAGGGCCTTCTAAAGTGGCTATGGATTAGTTCCTGGGGGGCCATCAGCTACCACCTCATCTTCATTCCTTTGCTTTATTTCTTCTTCTGTGAGTTAAGGCCAGCCTGGTCTACACAGAGGAAGTCCAGGTGAGCCAGGGCTACACAGTGAGACCTGTCTCTGGTAACCATTGTCCTTATGTGAGACTGGGTGTCACGGCACATGGGAGACTACAGGGGATGGATAACTCTGAGCCACCCTGGCCTACAGAGCAAGACCTGCTTAAAAAAACAAAAACAAAAAACCTCCAAGTTGTTTAGGTTAACCTAAAACAAATCAAGTTAAATGAATAAATCAAATTATTCATTTGCTTTTAAGATCATTCCTCAGTGAAAGAGCACAGAATCATCTATTACAGCCTTAACTTTAAGTTAATGCACATAAATTTTCCCCTCTTTTTAAATTTTTTTATTTTATTTTATATGTATGAGTGTTTAGGCTGCATTTATGTCTGTGTACCATATATGTTCCTGGTGCCTGAGGAGGCCAAAAGAGGGTGTTGGATTCACCAGAATTAGAGTTATACATGGTTGTGAGCCACTGTGTGGGTGCTGGGACCTGAACACAGGGCTTCTTTAAGAGCAACAAGTGCTCCAAACAGCTGAGCTATCTCTCTAGCCCCATCCACCCCCATTTTTTTTTTTAAAGGGGATTTGCTGTGTTGTCCAGGCTGGCCTCATCCTCAGCATCCAGTGCAGCAGGGACTGCTCGTGTGTGTGTGTGTGTGTGTGTTTGTGTGTGTCTGTGTGTCGGTGTGTGTTTGTGTATGTATGTGTGTACGTGGTGTGTGCGTGTATGTGTGTGTGTGTGGTGTGTGTTTGTGTGTGTGGTGTGTGTGTATATGTGGTGTGTGTGGTGTGTGTATGTATGTGTAGAGTGTGTGTGGTATGTGTGGTGTGTGTATGTATGTGGTATGTGTGTGGTGTGTGTGCATGTGTGTGGTGTGTATGTGTGTGTGGTGTGTGTCTGTGTGGTGTGTGTGTATGTGGTGTGTGTGGTGTGTGTATGTATATGTAGTGTGTGTGTGATGTGTGTATATATGTGGTATGTGTGTGGTGTGTGTGCATGTGTATGTGGTGTGTGTATGTATGTGTGGTGTGTGTATGTATGTGGTATGTGTGTGGTGTGTGTATGTATGTGGCATGTGTGTGGTGTGTGTGCATGTGTGTGGTGTGTATGTGTGTGTATGTGTGTGTGTGTGCATGTGTGTCCTGTATAGGCAGATACATACGTTGATGCACTGCCCAGTTTTAGTGACTGTTGGTAAAAATGCATTTGTCTTGCTGTTCTGTGCAGCTGTCTGAAGGTTAGTGTTGCAGGTTAGGATTAGGCTGGGAAACTGCGTGTGTCGCTGGGCTCTGCTGGGGTGGGGCACCTCTCACACTTCACCTGTACTCCCCAGTTCTTGAGAGTAGAAATTGCTTTGGTTTTGAAAAGTCGTTTGCTGTTCTTGTGTTCAAGAAATCCTGTATGGTGTACATGGGGAACCAACCCTTTCCTGATCCTGTTTCCAGGGAAACTGACTCCTTGCCCACTTCCTCCCACCTCTGAGTCCCGGGACCCCCGCAAGGTGGCTTTGGACCGTGGCCTACCTTTGGGACAGCTGCAGCCCCACTCAACAACTCAGGTAACTTCTTCACCTAAGGAATCTGCGTTAACATTTTCCTAAGTGCGAAGTATAGGTTCTCGTTAGACAAACTGCAGAAGACGCAGGGAGAGCCTCGTCTCCAGCGCCCACCGTGGTGCTGGTAGTTCACGCTCACACTCTTCCAGCTCCTTTGCTTTTCATTTGTTTTGGTTTTTGGAGACAGAGTCTCACCGTTAGTCCTGGTATCCTGCTCAGCCTCCTGAGAACAGGAATCACACAAGTGCCCGACCATTCCTGACTCCTGGATTTGTTCATGGCTTTAAGCAATTAATCATACTTATGACGTACTATAGCTTTACCCATATGGGTATTATAGTTTTACTTTGTTTGTTAGTTGGTTTGTTTCTTTGTTTATTAAGACAGGGTTTCTTTGTGTAGCAGCCTTGGCTGTCCTGAAACTTGTTCTCTAGACCAGGATGGCCATTGCCTCCTGAGTGCGGGGATTAAATGTGTGCACCACCACTGCCCAGCTGTTACTATATTTTTAATCTTTACCAATATAATTTTTTTTAAGTTTATTTCGAGACATGGTCTCTCTGTGTAACAGTTCTGACTGTCCTGGAACTAGCTCTTGTAGACCAGGCTGGCCTCAAACTCACAGAAGATCTGCTTGCCTCTGTCTCCCGAGTGCTGGGATTAACGGCATGCACCACCACCGCCTGGCTCAATATAAATTTTTAAATTTGATTTTTAATAAAAAAAGTCTTGGGACCGGAGAGATTACTTGGGAGTTATGTTGCCTTCCAGACAATCTCAGTTTATCTTCCCGTGCCTCTGTCAGGCAGCTTATAGCCTCAGTAACCACAGCTCCAGGGGATCTATCTTAGCTTGCTTTCTATTGAAACCAAAGCAACTTGGGGAGAAAAGGGTTTAATTGGTTTACCCAATCATATCCATCATGAAGGGAAGTCAAGGCAGAAACCTAGAGGCCAGAAACTGATGCTGGACATGGTGGTGGCGCATGCCTTTAATCCCAACACTCGGGAGGCAGGGGCAGGTGGATCTCTGTGAGTTCAATGCCAGCCTGGTCTACAAGAGCTAGTTCC
>LOEQ01006124.1:47005-57191 GCA_001685075.1 Bramus lutescens
AAAAAAAAAAAGTCTCAGTGTTTAAAATGTAAATGCTTTAGCTAGGTGTTATGGAGAACATCTTTAATCCCATCACTCAGGGGGCAGAGGCAGAGGAAGAGGCAGGTGGCTCTCTGTAGTAGGAGACCGCTTGTTTGTTTCCCAGCTGCCCAGCCCCCCGAAATAACCACACAGAAACTGTATTACTAAAATCACTGCTTGGCCCATTAGTTCTAACTTATCATTGGCTAGCTTTTACATCTTAATTTAACCAATTTCCATTATTTTATATTTTACCATGAGGGGGGCAAGGTTCCAAAATGTCTGTCTCTGGCAGCGGCTCCATGGCTTAACTCCGCCTTCCTTCTCCCAGCATTCAGTTTAGTTTTCCCCTCCTAGCTCTGCTCTACCCTATCACAGGCCAAAACAGCTTCTTTATTAACTAATGCTATTCACAGCATACAGAGGGGAATCCTGTATCAGCTCTCTGAATTGAAGGCCAGCTGATCTACACAGTGAGCTCCAGGACAACCACAGCTGTCACATAGAAAAACCCTATCTTGAAAAAGAAAAATTTTAAACACTAAAAGTTCAAATTTTTCTTTTAAAAATTCAAAGCCTGTCAACTATGGGGTCCTCTAAAATAAAGAACAAGTTAAATACTTTTTTTACAACCCAGAAAGACAAATATCATATGTACTCACTCATAAGTGGCTTTTAGACGTAAAGAAAAAAAAAACAGTCTACAATTCACAATCCCAGAGAACCTAGACAACAATGAAGACTCTAAGAGAGACATACATGGATTTAATCTACATGGGAAGTAGAAAAAGACAAGATCTCCTTAGTAACTTGGGAGCATGGGGACCATGGGAGAGGGTAGGAGGGAAGAGTGGAGGAAGGGAGGGGAGTGGAGAAAAATATATAGCTCAATAAAAACAATTAAAAAGAAAATACTCTTTTACTCCAAGAGTGAAGAACCTGGGTTCACAGTCAGAGCAAAACCAAATTCCAGCAGTGTCAGTAATTGAGTCCAACATCTGGGGTCCACTCACAGCCTGACAGGCTTCAAAAGGCTTGGGAAGTCCCAGTTCCCCAGCTCTACCCTCTCTGTCACACTAGCTGGTCCCATTGGCTCAGGCCGGCTCCAGTCCACGCCCGCTGCTGTTCTTGGTGCTCAGGTTACACCCAGTCCATTGTGCGCCGTGGGAGGGGAGAGAAGCACTGATGGGTTCCAAAGATTCTAATAAATCACCACGTAAGCGGGGTCACTGATCAATCGGGGCCGCAGGGCAGGATTCGGGAGCCTTGTTTTTCCTGGCCGCCCCAAGCAGGGGCAGAAGAGGGGTCATGAACACAAAGCTCACATATTTGTTGCCGAGTCACGGTTACAATTTTCACCAATCTCTGTGCGTTCCACTATTGTCAACCGCCACACAATGCAAGCCTTTCAGTCCAACCAACCAGACTGATTTGTTCCTTCTGTTGTTACGAACAGCCATGATGTTTCTAGAGAACTAAAGGTGCACAACACCTATTTCTGTGGTTTAAGGAGGAGGCGGTTGGCCACTGGAGAGTTCTCAGCTCCTGAACTTTATTTCGCCCCACATGTAAACTGGAGTCTGAAGTCGGTCGGAATGGCCGCGCTTAGCTGCCTGCTCCCTGCGGCCATCCCACAGCCCCGGCATCTCTGATATGCTGGGGTCTCCACAGCAGCTGGCCGCATCGTCACCAGTGACCTTTTCTGGCCTCTCTCTACGGACTCTGAGCCTGTTTCAGGTCGTCAGGCCTCAGCCGCTCTTCTGGTGGCTCCAGTCCTAAAGCTTTCATTGCGATCGAGGCAGCAGCGTATTCACCAGTGGCTTCCCCTTACTCTCATAGGTAAAGCCTCGTCAACACTCCATGGCCCCTTTAATCATGCATTCTCATGCTGCCAAAACTAGTCACATGTGGGAGATTTTTACACATTACCAAGTTTGCCTGCCAGCTTAAGATGCAGCCTTGGCTGCTGAGCCTGAGCCATCGCTTCTGTGCGCTAGCCCTAAGGAAACAACTTCCCAAAAGATCAGGGTTTCTCTGTGTAGCCCTGGCTAGCCTAGAACTCACTCTGTAGACCAGGGTGGCCTTGAACTCAGAGATCTGCCTGCCTCTGCCACCTGAGTGCAGGGGCGGGACCACTGCCTGGTACTGGTCTCTTCATCACAGCTGATTTTTCTACCCCCAGCATTGGTTTTCCAAATAAAGCAAAGGTTTTACCTCAGAGGCGCTGATCTCTTCTTAATCACAGCTGATCCTAAAGCCCCTACTGAAAAACCCCCAGAGATTCTTAATTCAAAGTATCGCATGAATGTCCCTGATAGCCTTTGAAGGACGCTCAGACTTCCAAACCTCTGACATTGCTCTGAGCATGCCTGCCTTCCAAGTTCCCACAACAGTTCCTTAAGCTCTGAGAACTCAGCCCAAAGTTCCAAACCCCTCCCACAGTCACCTCCAAGCAACATGGCAAGGTCTGTTAGAGTAATAGCCACTATGCTGGCACTAAGTTCCGTCCGTTTGCTTTCTACTGCTGTGATAAAACGTGACCAAAAGTAAGTTGGAGAGGAAAAGGTTTGTTTGGCTTTCATGTCTCAATCACAGTCTTTCACGAAAGAAGGAAATCGGGGTGAGAACCTGGAGCTAGAAACTACAGGAGGGAGCCGGGCAGTGGTGGTGCACGTCTTTAAACCTACACACAGGAACCCTGTCTCCGAAAACAAAAGATAAAAAATAAAAAACAAAAAGAAAAAAGAAAGAAAGAAAAGAAAAAGCAACTAAAGCAGAGGCAGTGGAAAAACGCTGATTGTTTAGTTTGTTCCCCAGCCTTACTCAGTGTCCTTTCATGTTCTGCTGTCAGAGGTGGCGCTCTCCACAGTGGGCTGGGCCTTCCGTATCAACCATTAATTAAAAAAAGAACCCCTCAGCCGTTTCGACAGGCCAGTCTAATGGAGGCATTTTCTCAGTCATGTCCTCACTTCCCAGATGGCTCTAGCTTGTGTAACGGTGGCAGAAAACTACACAGCACAGGATCTAGTGCCCATGCACACAGGGCATACGCACCCATTAAATACAGACACACAAATAAAAATAAATCTTTAAAACCTTCTGGTAATTTTTTTTTTGAGACAAAGTTTCTCTGTAGCTGAGAAGGGCCTGGAACAATTTAGACTGGGCTGACCTCACAAAGCTCTGTCTGCCTTTACCTCCCAAGTGCTGGGATTAAAGGCCTTCTCTACCACACCCAACTTTTAAAATTTCTTACAGCCAGACGTAGTGGTTATGGTCAAGGATTGGGGTGTAGCTCAGTTGTACAGCACACGTGTAGCGTGTGCCTGAGGCCCTGGGTTCCTTCCCTAACGTTAAAAGGTCAACTCCAGCCATTTTAATCCTTTGCCCTGATGGCGATTTTCCATCACTCAAAGAAGTACCTTCTTCTGGTGTGGTGGCGCGCACCTTTACTCCCAGCTTTTAGGAAGCAGAAACAGTCAGATCGCTGTGAGTCTGAGGCCAGCCTGTGAGTTCCAGGCCATTCAAGGCTGCATAGTAAGACCCTGTCTCAAACAAACAAAAAGAAGTTCTGTCTTCAGGTTTTACCCAGAACAGCATCATGACCTGCGAGCTACCCATCCTTGGGTCTCTTCCAGTGTCCAGCACGGCTCACGCCCACCTTCAGCTGAGGTTGCAGGTAGGAGGTCTTCTAAGAGCTTAGGTCTTCCGTCTCTGCCACAGGAATGTTCATTCCGCTTTGTCTTTCCCACAAGCTAATTCAGTCCCATTGACGGATGAAACACAGCAGACCTGTGCCTTGGAGCCGTGTGTGCGCATAGCACTGGTTATTGGGTTTTCGAGACCGAGTCTTGCAGCCCTCCTGCCTGGGCTTCTAAAGTGCTAGGGTTACAGGCCACCAGTCAGGACCAGCTGATTTTTTTTTTTTGTAATCTCAGTACTGATTCATATTTGTTGAATAACTGCAAATGTGTCCTCCCAGAAGGAATCTGCAATTTGTCTTTTCAGTTCACTTAAAATACGTTAAAAGAACAGTGATGTTTTGCCCTGGGGTGATGTGGATTCTAAGTTTATTCCAGCTGGGTGGGAAGAGCCAGCTCTGAGCCAGTGAGCGACACGCTGACCACCACTGGGGAGGCTGCCGAGGCTGTGAGGCATGGTAGGGGCAAGGGCAGAGCTAAAAGGTAAAAAAAGAATATCAGGACATCAAGAAAAACCATCGAGGCTTAGGCCTGAGCAGCTGGGTGGGGAAGTGGGGGCCAGGGGACAAGCTGGAGGTGGTCCTTCTCCTTCACACCTGCGGCCAGCCCGAGGCCACACACAAAGAGCACAGAGCAAGGGAAGAGCAGAGCAAGGACAGAGCAAGGCCACCTAGGAAAGAGGCCTGGGGAGAAGAGCCGAGCCGCAGAGGTCAGTTGTTTGGTCAGAGAAGAAACTGAGTAGAACTGGCCTAAGAAAGTAGAGCAGGCCCAGGTGTTTCCCCAGTAGACCACGCTCCCCATGGAGGAAGCTATAAAGGAAGCATTGAGAAGGGTGGCCGAGCCCAGAAAGGAGGCCCGGCTCAGAGCGGAAGGGCGCTGCTTCCATGCTGCTGGAAACTGGAGCATCCTGGGGTACCTGCCCCACCACCTCCCTCCAGACCCTCCATGGGCTCCCTGACGTCCTCTGACGACTTCTTATGTAAAACTACATTTGTTTATTACACCTACTGAAATAATTTAAAACTCTAGACAAGAAACCGGGCACAGTGGTTCTTACCAACACTGAAGGCTGAGGCAAGGGGAGGGAGATTTACAGCCAGCTTGGGCCGTATACTGAAGCCCTGCCTTAAAATGAAGAAGACGACAAGAAAGAAAGAAACAAGTGAAAGACAGCAGGTGAGGTGACTCAGTGGTTAGGAGCTCTGACCACTCTTCCCGATCTCTTAGGTTTGATTCCCAGCACCCACATGGCAGCTCACAGCCATCTGTAACTCCAGTCACAGGGAATCCCATGCCCTCTTCTGGACTCTGTGCACACCAGGCATGCATATGATACACGGGCACACATGCAGACAAAACACCTATACCCATTATAGGAAAAGCAGAGGTCAGTGACGGAGCTCATAACCACTGCCAGCCAAAGAGCTCTGAGTTAAGCCCAGAGTGTGTGTGCTGGGTGTGCTCACTACTGAGTCCGCTGGAGACAGCCGGTGCGGTCTGCGCGCTCCCACCCACTGCTCTCAGCTCTGCAAAGGCCCAGCCGCTTTTTCCTTCCTGTTTCCTTCCACGATTCCTTTCACGCCACGTACGTGGTTCTCCCTGATGCGTCCCCGCCTCCTTTTCCGTTGACTTCTCTGCAGAGTGTGGGTGGAACCAAGCACTCAGAGTGTGTGATAGGCAGAGTGATCCAGTTAGGGACCAGTCCTCCAGGTGCTGTCTTGGGCTGGGCTTTACTGCCCTGATCTTGGGGAAGAGACTTCTGCTTGGAATTCACAGCTTCCTTCCCCAGAAGGTGTGAGGAGCACTTAGGTCAACTGGAGGAAGCTGATTGAATTTGTTCTATGCAGTAAAACAAACAGGGCTGTCACCAAATGAAGAGTCCCTAGTCCCAGGATTTGGGGATGTTTCTTCCTAATGTCGTGGGAAAGCTCCTATGCAATGATATCAGTTCCTGAATTCCTCTTGGCTTTTCATGGCAGGACCCCAGGCACACCGAGAGAAAATGTGTTTCTGGATATGCAAGGAAAGATCAACCACACTCCGCCCACGCGGTCAGCGAAAGCAGCACCGCTCGAGGCTCCCAGGCGGGCGTGGCATCAAGGCCTGCTCAGGTACAGCCGCACTCTGGGGTGCAGTGGTTTCTGGGGGTGTTTATGGGAGCTGGAGGGTAATCATAGGTTTCTGTGGGTCCTGGGATATGACTGGGCTTGGTGTCCACACACACTCGAGTGTGGAAATTGTGGGAACTCAAACACTCTGGGCACCTTAGGAAAGGTCTCACCGCTGTGATGTCTGCCATGGATTTCCCACTGGGTGCTTCATTTCAGAGTGGCAGGGCAGGGGAGGGCTAGACACCAGGACAGCTGGTGTACATTTACCCCACCCTTCACACTCTGGTAGGAACTACCACCTTCAAGGTTCTGTCCCCACACCTCTATCCTGGACTCAGTTGGGTTTCAGACACTCAGCTGCCTTCCAGGGGCCCATCCCCGTCTTGAGGAGGGTCCTGGTCTCCTTTATGAACTTCCCAGGGCTGGAGAGAGGGTAGCTATCAAAGACAACTGTCCTCCTAACTTTCACAGAGACAGCACAGAGTCCCCGCAGAGACCTGGAAGTCAGCGTATCAGAAAGAAAACAGGTCCCCAAAGCTGCCAGCACAGGCTCAAGAAGTCCCCGAGGAAAGTGACCCCCACAGATCATCTTCGCTGGCCAGCAGTTCCTTGCAGGACACCTGGAAGCTGTTGGAGCTGGGGTCCAGCATTTCGGGCGTCCCCTCTCAGGATGACTCTGCTGCAGCAGGTAGGAGAGCTGCTTCCTGACCAACAGAGTGGGGTACCAAAGGGAGTGGGAACAGCGTGGCCGCCATGTTCTCAAGTGACTGCGGCTGATGTGTGAATTCTTTCCGCCCTTTCGATCTCCTAGGCCTGCTGCATACCTTAGCTCTTGTGGGGGGCCAGAGTGTCCCATGCCATGATCATACAGCCCTGCAGGTCAGAAATCGTGTTGCACGCTGTGTCCCCGGGGCTCCTTAGGAGAGAATCTACTTCTTCACAAGCAGATTCTGGGCAAGTGCTCTGCTCCTCTAGAAGAGCCAGCGATGGTCACTTTGGGGGAACTGTTTGAGATTACACCAAGCAAAAAGTGTGGAGGGAGAAAAAGCGGTTTCAAAATCTAAGCCAGACAAAACCAACAAAAAGGCTGGCGTAGTTTTGTACCCCTTCAATCCCAGTACTCAGGAAGCAGAAGCAGAGAGAGCTCAGTGAGTTTGAGGCCAGTCTGGTCTACAAAGTGAGTTCCAGGACAGCCAGGGCTACATAGAGAGACCCTGACTCAAAAAGAAAAAAAAGAAAAAAATCATAGTCAGTGACATCATGTTGGGGTATGAGAGTTCCACAGTCGCCCGAAATGGAGTATAACAAAGGTTTATTTATCTGGGGATGAACTCACAGAAAGGGGACAATCGCAGTTCTCTGCATGCACTGGGAACTGGAACCGAATCCAGCTTCCAAGAGGCCCGTGCGTGCTTTTCATCTGCATTGATAGTACATGACACCACGTCCAGACTGGGTCAGTATCTTAAGGCTGTTGGCTGAAGGGTCCCACAGCAGTGACAGAGAAGGAGGTGCATGAGTCTGGTGTCCGTCTGCTGTGAGCCCTGGTTACAGTCTGCTCCACTGAGTAGCTATGTCCTGGTGTGTTCTCCACAATTGTTTTTAGGTCATTGCCAGTCCTTTGCCATTACAAGTAAGATGCTGTAAATGTCCCAGCACTCAGACTTAGGAGGCAGAAACAGAAAGATCTCTAAGAGCTCAAGGCCAGCCTAGCCTACAAAGGAAGTTCCAGAACAGCCAAGGCTACACAATGACACTCCATTCAAGAAACAAAACAGATCCAAGAAAGAAGGTCCAAGGAAGAAAGGGCTCTCAAGAAGCCTAGCAAATCACACACAGAATAATGAAACCCACACCCAGAAAGTTATAATGCTTCCAGCACCAAAGGAGGTGGGTATGGGTATGTGTGAGTGCAGGTACCCAGGAGGCCAGAGGCATTGGATCCCCCTGGAACTGGAGCTACAAGGAGGTTATAAGATGCCCAAAGTGGGTGCTGGGAACTGAAGTCAGGTCCTCTGGAAAAGCGCTTACCTGCTGAGCCGTCTCTCCAGCGCCAGTGCGTCCTTTTGAATGAGGTAGCAATGGACAGAGTAACCTGACTTCTCACCACAGGGAGCTGAGAGGCAGCACAGACAGGCCTGCTACAGTGGAGAAGATGGAAGTGCACTCTGACAAAGAGTGACAAAAAAGCCTGAGCAATGTCACCACCAGCTGTCTCTCACCTGAAATAAGCTCATAGTTAGCCAAATACAAATGTGTGTGGTTTGGCAACCACACATCTGTCCCTCCTCAGCTGTACATCTCAGCACAAAAGCAGAAGAGCCACGCAGAGTCCTGACAGGCAGCAGACACGGCTGGTGCGTGCAAAACTTACAAAAGCAAGTGGCAGTAACACCGTTCCATAAACTAGATTACTTAAATTATCTTATTTTTACTCTCCTTTCAACTATGTATATTACGTGCGCTTAATGTTTTCGTTGTTTGTTTTATTTTGTTTTGAGTTTTTGAGACTGTATCTCACCGGCGTTTCTGTCTGGCCTTGAATTTCCAGTGATATCACAGGTGCTAGGATCACAAGAATTACGGGAACCACATCCTGGTTGCTTTAAAGAGTGAGGAAGTGGTCAGTCCCACAGATGCATCAAGGATCACATAGAGAAGTGAGAAGTGACCCTTATTTTTATTTTTATTTATTTATTTATCAATTTTAAGCCATGGTCTTTCTCTGTAGCCCTGGTTAGTCTGAAACTTGCCCCAGTCCTTCCTGCCTCTGCCCCTCGGTGCTAGGATTATAAACACGAGCCATTATGCCTACAACCCCTGAGTTTTGCCTGGTGTAGATCACGGCTGGCTTGAAAAGGGGTCTCGGTGGGATGAGGTCATCACTTTAGTCTTGGCCGAGTGGCTTCAGCAGAGAGTGGGATGGACAACTCGGAAGTCAGGAGGCCGCAGCTCAGGGAGGGGTGGAAGCAGAAGACTGAGAAGCCTGCCTGTGCAGGTGGGTGAGGTGGGCAGAGATGACGGGAGAAAAACTCAGAGGGCAGCCCTGGAGGACGGGAGAGGAGGCTGCGCCCTTGCAGTCCTGACCTTGGACAGGACTGAGTGACTGGAGTGCAGGGTAGACCGGCTGCCCACACTGACAGACAAGCTTTCCCCATGCTTACAGACTTTCCGGGTGACCAGTGGGAAACGGGACAGCTGACCTGATGAAACATCTCTGGCGTTTGAACAGTTAGCTGGTGGCCAACTGTTGGGAGCACTCTGGCTGGCAGCTGAAGTGTGACGGCAGAAGTAGCACTTGGTAACCAAAAAGTTCCAAGTGGAGGGTGGCCTGAGGGAGTGTGAAGGTGGCGCAGATCAGGCAAGATGCTTGGAGCTGACAGCTCCTAGCACCTTCGTGTAAAAGAAGTAAAGTTAAAAACAAAACAAAACCCTACATTCCAGCAGAGATTCTGGCTTTGTGGTTCACCCTACAGAGGATTTTGCTGAGAGGAAAGACTGATGTTATCAGTGCAACCTAGTGGTTTGGTCAGCCCTGGGTTCCTGGTGCAGCCCTGGCATCTGGGAGGCTTGAGTGAGATCTGTGCTGTGTATAATACTATAATGACTTGAGGACCTTATGCGTGGACTCACTGATACCTTGGGGGACGAGGTCTCTGATGAAGATGTAGCTGACCTCACCATGTTGGTGGGTGGGATAGGATTAGTCCCCAGTCAACCTGGAAGTCTCGCTCCTAAAAGTAGGGTGGAATTTCCAGGTTTTGCACTTTCAGGGCATCGTGAGCGGTAGACTGACCATTACACGGATCTGGACAGCGAACAGTGCTGATGAAATGGCACGGAAGGGACCAACATGCAGCTGTGTCCATGTTTAATAACGGGAAAGCCCACTGAGGTGCTGGGGCCCAGCATCCAGGAGGTCAAGGTGGGAGAGGCACCCTGGATGCCATGCTGGCACCCTGTCTGGAGGGTGGGATTACTTGCCTCACATCTCTGGGTTCTGAAGTGGGAACCAGCATTGCCCGTACCAACCCCAAGTCCTCACTGGCTTCTTTGGTTTCCCATCTCAGTCCTGCTAGGATGAGGGCAAGGCCTCAGCCCCACATCCAGCACTGGACAAAATCATCCACACAATGAGCCCATAAGATAGCACTCCTACCCACACACCCTGACGTCTGTCCCCCCACACACACCCTGACTTCTGTCCTCTACACACACCCTGACGTCTGTCCCCCACCACACACACCCTGACTTCTGTCCCACACACACCCTGACATCTGTCCCCCTACACACACCCTGATGTCTATCCCCCTACACACACCCTGATGTCTATCCCCCTACACACACCCTGAC
>LOEQ01006125.1:39737-58706 GCA_001685075.1 Bramus lutescens
ATCAGGAAATCTCTCTACAGCACACCTTAGCAAACAGCAAAACACTGTGTTAAATTCTGTTTTTTCTATGTTTAAAATTAAGCTCTCTCAGGTTTTATGTGGAGTTCGTTACCACGTTGGAGCACCACTCTGTAGTGAAAGAGGAGCGCAGGCCTGCTTTTCGTCCGACCCAGTAACCGCACTAGTTACTGAAGAAACTGGGGGTTGCATACCTTTAATCCCAGAGGTATGCTGCTAAGTTTCTTTCTGGCCCGGTAAGCCAATCCTCCATTGCAATATTCCAAATTAGACCAAATCACACCAAATTAGAAAAGGCCTAGGTTTAATGGATGTCAACGTCCTTGGAAAAACATGGAGAGGGGAAAGCAGAACTGGAAAGACAATGTGTTTATTCTCTGGGGTGCTGTTTAAATAGCCTGTGGGAATGGTCCTGTGCCACGGACTGGCTCAGGGGAGCCACTCAGACTGTGGGAGAAGCAGGGTCTTGGTAACAGGAAAGCACAAGTTTGGCGAATCACAGACAGACACAACACACAAGAGAGTGATTGGAATCTGCTGCAATTTACTAAAGGCAAAGCATGGTATTTATATTTTCACAGAACAGAAACTGAATAAACATTAATTATGGAAGTTGGCATGCTTCCTTCAAAGCTAGATAGAAGCTAATACAAAAAGTTTAGGCTATATCTATACTTAAAATCTTTTGTAGTTGCGGCCAAGGAGCAGCGGTCCATAAATCTGCAGCAAATGTTCTCATTATCCAAGGCTGTCAATGTCCCTTAATAACTCTCAAAACTTTTCTTTCAGATCCTTTGTTAAATGGCCAATCTCTGTACCAATTAATGCAGGGCAGTTTTAAGGTTTTGTAAGACTGTTTTTCTTTCATCCTCTGACCAAGGATTTCTTATCTTAGCAAGTGACTTTCTGCTTTCCTTTCATCCTCCTGGGCTCAACAACTGACCAGTCCAATGGAGTGGGAGTAGGTATTTTCCACTCTCTAATTTCATCAGGTGGAGACTGATGCATGAGTTCCTCTGAACTCAGTGAGTCATTGGGAACATTTTCTTATTTAAAGGAACCATAAGCCTTTTTGCACAATAAGCCTGCGATAATCTTAAGGAATAAAAAGGACAGGAAGAGAAAGATACACTAAGAACAGTGTGGCCATGGAACAGGGTGGTCAAAAAGGCTGATCAGACATCATTATCTGAGCCAGGGAACTTCGGGGGCATCACTCAGGGAAACTCAAGCCCCTCACCTTTTGCTGACTTCCACCACAGAGGCATTCCTGTCACACAGGAGCCAGCATAGGCGTGGCAGCCTTGACCCTCCCTGGGGATGGGGGGTCACCATTTGGCGGGCTTTTTTAGAGGTGGAGTCTGGATTACAGCCACTCCCAGGGCAGGGGGCTTGGACCCCTAGCCAAACAGTCCAGACTCTTTGTGTATATGGATGCCAGGGGTCTTGGGTGATGCTTCCAATCAAACATTCTAGACTCTTTTTGGATAAAGATGTTAGGGGCTGAGGTAATGCTTCCAACCACACATTTCGGACTCTTTTTGGATAAAGGGGTGTCAGCTCAAGTCTGGCTACTTCCTGTGGGTACAGGGTGATGTGGGAGAGAAGAGAGCTAGAAGTTGATGGGCTTATGCTCAGCGAGAGCTGTGGTTGGAGAGGCATCTGGTTTACTGTCATCCTGGAGACCTCAGTTCCTTGAGGGAGATGAGAAGGCAGGCGGCTAGGAGAAAAATATATTGTTATTATTGACCCTATGAATGGGGCTAGCCATGGGAAGTCATTAACTGCCAGAAAGAATGGGACAGAGAAGTGCCCTGGTTGTACAGGTGGGGCTCAGGTAAGTGAAGATGAGAGCAGACGTGCCCTTTAAAACAAGGTTTTAGTTGGTAGTTGTCCTTTTGAGGCAGGAGACTTGGCACCAATGGTGAAGTCCCAGGAGCTGGTGCAGGTGTTGGAGTTGTCTGGATTGCCATTTGTAAGTTGGTCTTGGCCCAGACAACAGGAATGATCTGTAAAATATGCTTGAGAATGGGTGGGGTTAAAATATGCTTTGGAGAGTGTTAGTTTTTTGTTGTTGCTGTTGTTGTTTTCTTTTTTTTTTCTTTTTACCAGACCTGATTTTTGATAAAGCAGCAGAACTTCTTTTTAGGAACCTGCAGATATCTGTAAGACAACTGGAACAGGAACATTTTAGAAGACAAAGGGAACTGGGAACACTGCATCTCTGAAGATACACCTGAAACCTGTTAACCCTGGACTGTACAGCCTGTGAACGAGGCACTCCTGCCTGTATTTTTAGTAGGAAACTTAACAAATGAAGTAATGAGCTACCAGTACCTTAAGTCATCAAATGCCATTAGACAGATCTGGGAGGGATAAATGAACAGAAATGAGGCAGCTTTTTAATTATGCAGGCAATCCCAAGTCTCTCCTTAGTCCTTGGAGAACACCAGCCTTAAAAGCAGTGTTTGCTATTAGCTGCTAAGTACAAAAGGCCTGAAGATTTTCCTGTGCATGGAAGGATTTAGTCTACCTGTCTTGGCAGGATGAGATAATCATCCCTGGTATAGAATCCAGGAAGCTCATGATTTGGAAGGTTACTTTTTGTTGAGTGTGGGGCTTTGGCATACCCAAAGGCAATCCTCCAGGTGGAAAGTCTTCTGTAACCATGCATCTTTTTGGAGGAGCTACAAGATGCTGCAGGAGCTGGCATGTCTCTGTGTTAGAAGTTCTTTTGTTAAATGTCATATTCTCAAATCTGTAAAGACACTTGAGAATTGGGTACTATTACCTGTTAGTCACATTTAAACTAGACATGCAAGTTAAATTTAGACATGTATTTTACCCAATTAGGTACAGCTTACAAATGCTAATAAATGTAAGAATATTAAAAGGAATATTTTAATAAGTTAAAGAATTTTAGAGGCAGAATGTCTCCTTGGTAGATCTAACATATATGGGTACTCTTACCAAAGATGGAACTGAGGTCAAAATGGTGGCTGCTGACATGCTTTTATCTTTTTAGAGCTGTTGCAACCTGGAGTTATAATTTCTACAGTTCTTAAAATACATGCACATACACACATAGACATACGCATAGTGTGGCCACATTAATTCAACAGACAGACAAAACTTTTTAAGGAACCTGTGTCAGCTGACCAACTTAAAAATTCTGGTGTAGGCGGCAGAAGCCAGGGAAGTACACAGGGAGTCCCATGAAGGACTGGATTAGCAGATGCTGTAAAATGGAACAGAAACAAAGGACAGAACACCCATACAGTTTCAGAGTGAAAGGACAGGGGAAATGGATCCCATCATGAGACAAATAAACAGCAGACAGCTAAAGAAGCTGGGAGGAGAGCAGGGAAGGGGAGTGGGAGCGGGAGCACAGCATCCAGAAACCATGGACTTTTGAAGCCTTGTTTGTTTTATGTTAGGTGTTAGATAGTCCCAATTTAAAAGGATTTTTGTAAAAGGCAGTCCAAGGGCATTTGGAAATCAGGCCTTGACTTGCAAGTGCTCCTTTTTACAAGTCTATTCCAAGTCTTGGGACTCAATGCCTATCACAATGGGTCTACCATGATAAGACTCTTGAGTCAAAAACAGAGGAGTGTTTTGCTTTTTGTCATCAGGCTCTGCTGTGGGAGCTCCTTCTGCTCCTTCAGCCAATAGCCTTTAAGATACCAGCCNCTCTCTCTCTCTCTCTCTCTCTCTCTCTCTCTCTCTCTCTCTTGCTTCTGGCTCCACTTACAGCTACTAAACTCTGCACCTGGTCATGCAGAGGGCTGTTGTCTAGGACATTTATCTGTAAGTTTTCCATTTAAATAAATAACCCTTTTATTAATCATAATTCCAAACTGGTGTGGGATTGTTTTCTGAATTATGTCTACACATGGTGCCCACATGAATTTAAGCTCCACACCTCCCGGAATCCATGAGCCTGGACAGTCTCTGCCTGCCTGGTTTGCTCTTTCCTGAGCAGTTTTTAAATCTCCAACACAGCACCTATGCAGCGCAAATCAGAGTGCAAACGCTTGACAAATACTGCAACCCCTAAGGATGACTCTTTTTCAAGTGGTGGTGTATGTGGCTTCTGTGTTGCTGTTCTTTGCCCCTGGATTTTAGGTTTCTGGCTTCATGTATGGAATTGATTTAATTACATTTACTTTGTCGAGAAACTCATATTTCCAAGTCTTTAACAAATACCAAGGTGGACACTGAAACAGGACTGATTCTGTCACTTTTGCATTGATTCTAGTCATGACTCAGAAACAGCGCCACCTTATGGATAACAGGTAAAATGGCAGTTTTTGTTTCCAATGCAACTTTTACTGCTTTCTCTATTAATACAATAGATTATATCATGTGAGGCTTATATGACTATGGAGATACCTCAATTTACTGGTTACTAGGTTTCAGTTTTCTCCACATTCTATCATTAAGGAAGAATATAGCACTCCTAGGGATGATACTATCTTTATGGAATAATAATGAACAGCTAGTTGACAGGATTAAAATAAATGAAAATCAGAGGTTATCTGAACAAGTGGATACTATGATAGACAGAATTGACTCCATATCTAAGGGTACTAGGAAGCTATCTGAAAGAATTCATACTGTTGAATTTGAAATTTAAAAGTTATCAAAAAGTTTTGATAAAGTAACAGACAGAATGTACCTCCAGGATGGTAATCTACACAATATTCAAGAAAATTCCAAGGAGGAGATGTTATATTTAAGGAGAACATTAAAACCTTGGAATCACAGGTGCAGAAGGAGGAGCAGAGACTAGATGCCTCCGTGGAATCACTAGAAATATATACAGGCCAGGAGATTCAGGCTTTACAAAAATTGATAAAAAAGATTTGAAATGATTGAGGAAATTATTGGAGCTGATGAACAGGGAAAGAAGACACAAGGACAGGATGCAATACTGCCAGTGGCTGTCATAACTGGCTTACCCAGGGTTTTAGCTTCCTATCCTTTACTTTACTCTAACAAAGCATCAGGTTCTAAAGGCCAAAAATGATCAAAAGAAGGTACATGGACACCTATAGAAATGAATTAGCCAAAAGAAATTAAGCAAGTTGTTTTAACTTGTGGCTTGCATTCTGCATCTGTTAAGGAGATGATAAGGACTTGGGCTTCTAACATCAGGGCAACCTCTTATGATTATTGTCAGTTAGTTTCAGCAGTCCTGAATGATGGATCTTCATTGATGTTTGGGATTTATTTCCAGGAGGAATACAAAAACATGGAACAACAGAGAAGAGCCAAAGGTCTTCTCAAGATCAAATTCTTGGTGAAGGTCCTTATGCTGATCCACAGGTCCAATCTCTTTACAACGAAGAAATCTTTTCTCTATGCCACAAAGCATCCTTAAATGCTTGGGACAGGGTTCAAAAACTAGGTAAAAGAACTGAATCATATGCCAGGGTTAGGCAGGGACGGAGAGAACCCTTAGCTGACTTTTTATGAAGATTAAGTAAAGATATACAAATAGGAGTAACAGACCCAGAAGGTAGATGAATAACTCTTGAATCTCTGGCTTTTGAAAATGCAAATGTAGAAAGTAAAAAGATACTTAGGCCTTTAAGGTTTAGATCAGCACCTATAGATAAATGGATTCTGCATACAATGAATGATGAGACATTTTACAATAATGATAAATCTTGGGTAGAAGAAGCATATTCCAAAGTAATGAGAAGACATCAAACTGCCAAATGTTTCAATTGTGGTAAAATAGGACATAAGAGAAAGGATTGTAGGCAAGGAATTTCTAGGAATAATGTATCCTCTCAGAATGGCAAAAATAGGAGACTTTGGCCTTCAGGTATATGTAGAAGGTATGGTAAGGGCCGACATTGGACCAATGAATGCAGGTCAACAACAGATAGACAAGGCATCCCAATACCATCAGAAAGCTCCTTGAGGGGCCTCTCACAGGCCCCCAAGCCAAAAGTGTCCCAGTCATTCCCAGTTACAGTGGAGAACATGTCTCACCAAGAAAATTAAAATATCCAATGCCTGCTGTGAAAAGCAATACTGGTATGAATGATGGGTAAAATGTGGAGGATGAGTCAAAAAATCCAGTGGGACAGAGGAAACATATATTTTGGCAGACTTCTATTAACGATCAAAGACTAACGCTAAGAGTTTGTGTAAATGACAATTTTATTGAAGGCTTATTAGACATGGGTACGGATGTAAGTATCATTACTCCAGAATCTTGGCATCTGAATTGGCCTCTGTAAGAGGTAGATGTTCAGCTCCTGGGATGGGTTGAATGCATAGGGCCTGAAGGACTATAGGAAGACTAAAGCCATATATATCCAATAGTGCAGTGAATTTTTGGGGTCGTGACCTATTGTAGCAATGGAATACCCAGATTAACATTCCTGCAGCCCCAAAAACTTATGTTTCTGAGGAAAATATTAGAAGTTATTACAGATGACAGACACCGGCCATTCAGGATGCATAATAACACAAAGCAATTGATAAACCTTCAGAAGTACCAACAGCCCTACCTTTAAAATGGTTAACTAAGAAACAATTATGGGTTAAACAGTGGCCTTTAGCTGAGGAAAAGTTGCAGGAATTAGAACAGCTGGTACAAGAGCAACTAGATGCTCAGCATATAGAAGAATCTACTAGCTCTTGGAATTCTCCTGTATTTGTTGTTGAAAAGAAATCTGGAAAATGGAGAATGGTGACAGATCTGAGGGCTATCAACAAAGTTACTCAACCTATGGGTCCTCTACAATCTGGAATTCCTCCGACTACTCTGTTACCAAAGAGATGGCCTTCTGTAGTTATAGATTTAAAGGACTGTTTCTTCACTATACCTTTGCAAGAAAAGGATAGAGAAAAGTTTGCATTCACAGTGTCTACTTATACTAATTTTCAGCCTACTAGAAGATATCAATGGACCATCCGCCCACAGGGAATGATCAGTAGCCCCACCCTGTGCCAATACTTTGTCATCTAGCCATTGAAAATATTTCATAAGGAATTTCCTAAGTCAATAATCTACCATTACATGGATGACATTTTGTTATCTGATTCAAATATAGATACTTTAGAAAGGATGTTTGAAGAAGTAAAAAAAAAAAGTCTTGCCTAAATGGGGATTACAAATTGCTCCTGAAAAATTTCAAAGAAAAGATTCTGTTAATTGCCTAGGTTACAGAATAGGTTTACAGAAAATTAGAGCACAAAAGGTTCAAATTAGAAGAGACTGGTTACGGACTCTTAATTACTTTCAAGGAATGTTAAGAGACATTTCCAGTCTATGACCAAATGTTGGAATAACCTGATGTAATAATTCATTTAAACAAAATCTTAGATGGTGACAAAGGTTTGAATAGTCCCAGAGAATTAACAGCTGAAGCAGAAAAGGAACTGATAATGGTTGAGGAAAAAATTACAGGAGGCACATGTGGATAGGGTGAATCCAAATCTTAGTTGTATCCTAATCATATTGCCATCCAGAATTTCACCTATGGAAATTTTAATGCAGAGGGAAGATATTATTGTATAATGAATCTTTTTACCACACAAACCAAGTAAAAAATTAAAAATTTATGTGGAAAAAGTATATGAATTAATTACAAAAGGTAAACTGTGACTTTGTCAACTAGCAGGTATAGACACCCCAGAAATTATAGTGCCTTTCACTACTGATGAAATAAAAAAGTTATGGGAAGATAATGAACCATGGTAAAGAGCTTGTGCTAATTTTTCTGTAGAAATTAATAGCAACTATCCCAAAAGCAGTAGACTTAACTTTATAAAGAGAACTTCTTGGATTCTTTCTTGAATTGTATGTGATACTTCAATAAGTGGAACCCATACATTTTATACTGATGGAAATAAATCAGGGAAAGGTCCAATGTTTAGTCTTCTTAACTCATTCCACCTTGTTTCGGGAATATTTTCTGTCCAGAAGGCAGAATTTTATACTATTCTTATAGTGCTAAGGGATTTAAAAAAAAAACTCTCAATGTAGTTACTGGTTTACAATATGAAGAAAGAGTTATCTTGAATATTGAAACTGCTGAATTTATACCAGATGATACAGAATTGACTTCATTGTTTACCCAGGTGCAAGACATAATCAGGAATAGGCTTTGTCCTATGTATATAACACACATCTGATCCCATACAGGTATGCCAGATCCTCTAGCACAAGGTAATGCTGAAATTGATCAATTATTGATTGGAAGCATGTTGCAGGCCTCAGAATTTCATAAAAAAACATCATTTCAATAGCAAAGGTTTAAAGAAAGTCTTTTTAGTATATGGCAACAAGCTAAGGAGATTATAAAAGTTGTCCTGCTTACTTTTTCTATAGTCAAACACCAGTGCCTTAAGGGAGTAACCCTAAGGATACTCAAAGGAATAAAATCTGGCAGATGGATGTGTTCAACTTTGCAGAATTTGGAAAATTAAAATATGTACACCATACCATAGACAGGTATTCAGGTTTTCAATTGTCAACTGCCTTGAGCTCAGAAAAGGCTGATTTGATAATCACATCTTTATTGGAAGTTATGGCCATCATGGGTATACCTGCACAAATAAAGTCAGACAATGGACCAGCATATGTATCTAAAAAATGAAATGGATTTTTGCTTATTATAATATAAAGCACATTACAGGTATACCAAATAATCCTATAGGTCAGGCAGTTATAGAAAGGTCAAATCATACTATAAAGGATATGCTGAACAAACAGGAAGGGACATAAAATGCCCCCAGAAATAGATTGTATAATGCTTTATTAACCTTGAATTTTCCTTAAATCTAATGAGAAAGAAACAACAGCATTGGAGAGGCATTGAATAATGGAAAAAACTTCACCCACAATGGTGACAACCATACAGATGGTAAGGAAAGACATATAGGGTTGGGGCAGAGTTCTGCTCTTATCTTTGCAGGAAAATTACACATTATCAAAAATTCAAGAGACGAGACCCTGGATGTTTGAATGCTGACAGAAGAAAAAATAACTATCCACTAAGGAACATCTAGAAAACAGAATATGGTTTATGAATCCAGGTATGGGTTACATTTACATTTACATTTACACACACACACACACACACACACTCACACATATATTAATATATTCAGCTGGGTTTGGAGATGGACAATGGATCTGTACTTCTCTAAATCTAAGCGTGCTGTTAAAAGGAACATTCAGAGTTTCTGACTCATATTGGGAGCCATCTGGTATGGGACAGAAGAAAGACTAGGAAAAAATTTTACTTTCTCCATGCCTTTTTCGTCTATATCATATTTTTCATTGAATATATATATATATATATGAATGATGTTTAACTTTTTCATGATGAACAATAGATTTTCCTACAGATCCTTTTCCTGCAGTAATCTTTGAAGATTCCAGGAAGAAGATGGGGCCCCACAGCAACAACTCTACCTAGTTGAGATGAAATCGTGATGCAGGCAGCGCTACCACAAGGCTGCTTCTTTTTTGGGAGGGGTTACCAGCTACTAAAATGGTGCACCTTCTAATGACATTCTGGCCAGAACTCCTAATAAGAACTTTGAAAAACAAAACAAAACAAAACAAAACCCTATCGACTGCTCAAAAACTGTTTGCAACTATACTAGCCAATAATTTTGAAACTTAACAATCACTTTAATTTTGCATGATCCCACTAAGAGAACATCACCCCCATGACAGCAGGAAGCAATTCTAGAAGAATATGATGCCCCCATCCCAGAAAACTTTATCCATAGGGTTGGAACACTGTTTAGGGTTTGTTGATTATTACTTGTATTAAGTAGAGGTTTGTGGTGAAAACTATGTTTGTTAAAAAAGGGGGAGATAGTAATAGCAGTTAATAGAGTGAATACTTGAGAGCTATTATTAATGAATAATTTACATTGGTACAGTTTTTGTATATTGATACTAGTTCAAATTATATTTGTTACTTTTGTTTACATTATTTGTACACCTATATAAAGTTATTTTGTCAGATTGTATATATGTATGTCACTATCTCTCTTTAGGACATTTTGTATATTGATACAACTTTTAGGATATATTTTCATATTGCATTATATATTATTCCAATCTCTGGTTCAGGTCATTGTCCTCATTTGTTGCACATTTGTTTACAGGTTATATAATATTCTGACATGAAGTTTTAGTCTTTAAGTTATACAGGTATTAATTATTAGAGGTCAGTAATTGTTCAAGCTTGCTGTACATACAGTCAGATCAATTAGGTTCTATAGATACATAGATATTGTATTCTGTCTAGATTGGTAATCTTCAACCACTTCAAAGATCTGTGGAATATGGAATTTAAGTAACTTAGGGTTCTGTTGACATGAGACATGACTGCTTCTGACAGCACCAATCTATTCCTGAGAGAATGTTGAGCACCAAAGACANGTATATTGATACAACTTTTAGGATATATTTTCATATTGCATTATATATTATTCCAATCTCTGGTTCAGGTCATTGTCCTCATTTGTTGCACATTTGTTTACAGGTTATATAATATTCTGACATGAAGTTTTAGTCTTTAAGTTATACAGGTATTAATTATTAGAGGTCAGTAATTGTTCAAGCTTGCTGTACATACAGTCAGATCAATTAGGTTCTATAGATACATAGATATTGTATTCTGTCTAGATTGGTAATCTTCAACCACTTCAAAGATCTGTGGAATATGGAATTTAAGTAACTTAGGGTTCTGTTGACATGAGACATGACTGCTTCTGACAGCACCAATCTATTCCTGAGAGAATGTTGAGCACCAAAGACACTCCACTAAAAGCTTGTTTTCTTCTTGGCAAAACTGGCCTTTGTGCAAGGAACTGACAAGGCCTTAAGCACTGACAAGTTACATGTTATCTAGAAATGGATAAGTAGGACTATCAAATCTTGCCAAGACAGGATAAGACAGTTTTGAAAATTTTCCTGCCTCTGAAAATGGTCTGTCAATTATGATAGGCCATAGCAAAAGTTGGTTGCTTCAATGTTGCAAAATGAGACTTTGGGTGATTGCTCAAGTAGCTAATTGTCTCTGTCATATATTGTTCACTTTGGAAGCTACTTGATTGTACTTCCTGTCTGGTCAAGTAATAATATCTCCATTCTCAGGCCTTCAATGGGGTTGAAGATTAGATAGTTGTAGTTACTGGTTTTTTTATGATCTAGCCAAGCCATTTCCAATGCAAGACTTAGTTAGACTCCTTAGGATAGAACGTTCATTAAAACATTTAGCATGCGTTCCTTGCTTAATATTGTTTTTGCTTATTGTAATTCTAATCTTATACTTGATATCTGTTCCTAGTGTATATCATTTTGTATTGGGTTTGGGCCTCTCTTACTTAAACAAAAGGGGGTGGTACTGTGGGAGCTCCTGCTCCTTCAGCCAATAGACTTTAAGATACCAGCCCACTTGGGTGTGGCCTCTTTTGCTTTAAAAAGCAGTGGTAGCCCTGCTCTCTCTCTCTCTCTCTCTCTCTCTCTCTCTCTCTTTCTCTCTTGCTTCCAGCTCCTCTTCCCACTACTAGACTCTGTTCCTGGTCACATAGAAGGGTGTTATCTAGAATTGTGATATGTAAGTTTTCCCCTTTTATTAATAATTACAAACTGATGTGGGATTGTTTTGTGACTTACATCTACAAGGCTGTTTATCTCCCACTTGTACCTTCCTTCTAGCAAGGATTTTATTCATCTGGTGATCTTTGCATTGCTAAAAAAGCAGCAGAATCATCTATTGGATTTCAAGTGAAATGCAATGTGAAAAAAGAGATGGGCTCAGGTTTGTAGAGCAGAAGTGCTTTGCATGAGCTTAGCAAGTTTGAAAGAAAATTGACCAGCTGGGGAAAACTTGTTAACAGAGGTTTCTGACCCACCCAGTTCCATAGCCATTCATTCCCAAAAGAACACACAGAGGCTTATATTAATTATAAACTGGCTGGCCTATTAGTGCATGCTTCTTATTAACTCTTACATCTTAAAATGACCCTTAATTCTTGTCTGTGTTTGCCACATGACTTGGTTCCTTTTATCAGTAAGGCATTCTCATCTTGCTTCCTCTGTGTCTGGGTGATGACTGCAAATTGAGCCATTCCTCTTCCCAGAATTCTCCTATTCCGGTCACACCATGTATACTTCCTGCCAGGCTGTCATCAATCAGCATTTTATTAAACCAATACAATTAATAAATCTTTACAAGGTACAATACCATTGTTCCACCTCACTCATTGACAAGTTTACTGTCTCAAGGGACATCTCAAGTGGGGCTTCTATAGGAAATAGTGAAGGAAAAACAAACAGAGGCGAGATCTGCTAGGTAGTCAATTATGCTTAGTTTTTAGATAGCTTTCAGGACCACACCAACATGTAAAAAGGAGGTTTTGGATGTTTCTCTATGAATAATGTAATCATCAGTTTTGACAAGAATTACAGATATTATGTGTTCATGGTTGAATTTGAAATTTAGCCAGATGGATATATTTTAATCATTGTTCTCTATGTTTAAAATCAAACAAAGTGTAGCTCAGATAAGAGAGTGCTTATCTAGCATGTAAGAATTCCTGTTTGCATTCCTAGAACTCCATGAGCTGACCATGATGATGTTTGTCTATAATCCAACCTTTGGACCCAGATGGATGCAGGAGGATCAGGTGCTCAAATTCATCCTCAGCTACCTAGCAAGTTTGAATAAATATGCTGAGAGATCTGATTTCAAGATCACGTGGTGTAAAAATATGTGCAGTCACTTCTACATCCCCAACATTCTTCTTTGACATGATGTTGGAACTCGTGTGTTAGCAGAAGTCCATTTCTCCTTGACTCTAAACTTATCTTGTTGACTACCTTGATCAACTCAAAATGGAAAACAAAAAGGCACAAGAAAAGCCAAAAGTCTGAAAAAAAATCAACAAAATAACCAAATAACTCCAAGATAATAACTTGAGTGTATAGAAACAATGTACCAATTTTATATATAAATTGGTTTGCAGCTTCTCTTTCTGCATCTTTTGAGGCACAAACATTATATAGAGGTATGCTTGCCATCATAATCCCAGCCAAGAGTTGCTTACATGTTGTCAAGAGATCATAGAGAAGACCTGATATTGACAAATAATTGAATCATCACCTTCTATAGCAGTCAAAGCAAACTACACAGCCAATGTCTCCCAGAATTAATGACCTCCAGGGCGAGGATGGGAAGGTACAATGGTGACTAAACTCTTTCATTTATTATGCTTTCCTAAAACAGAACAGAAAGCAAGGCTTCTGGTTCAATTCCAACCTTAGTAAGTAAGTGACTGAAGATGTTTGACATCCACCTCTACTAAATGTTTAGAGTAACCTTTGCCTATCTACTAAGTCTTTATGTATTGGGTGTGATATTGAGAAAGGAAATATAGGGAGATATGTAGAGAAATGCCCAGAGAGATGACTTGATGAGTAAGTGCACCTGATGCTCAACAGGATAACCTGAATTTCATTCTTAGAAACCACATTGAGATGGAGAAAACTGACTCCCACAGTTTGTCCTATGACCTCCACACCAGCACTGTGATATGAACACACTAACACCTACACACAGACATACACACACACACACACCATAAATAAAAGACCTTAAATGTAATAGTAAACATTTAAAAGATACATAAGTGAATGTTCAGGAAAGACAAAGTATTGTTACTTTTCCTAGAAAAAATGTCTCTCTATATAATGGCAATATTGAATATATGCTATTATTATTATTATTATTATTGTCTTATGATTGTTCTTTACCATACAAACATGGAGAGTTGTGATCAAATCATTGGATACCCTTTAAAGACTTCAAAATAGCTTTTTTAAACTCAAAAATAACCTTTATATATTGTTATAATATCAATATTTAAACAATTGCTACCATATTCTTTACCAAATATATTTTATGTTATTGTCATGTGATGAGGAAGATTCTTATATTACTTTTTTCTCAAAATTGTTTTGCAACCACTGCACAAATCATACCCCTTAGAGGGTTTCTATGACTCAAAGTTTCTTGTTTAACGTGACTTGGTAAAATAAAAGTTAACTACTACCCCTAATAACAGAAAAGCAGAGAGAACGTCAAATGTGGTAAAATTATACTAGGTATTTTTATTTCTACAAAGCAAGCATATTTTAATTTCTATTCTCCTGACACACTTTTAAAAATATATTCTCTCATACAATAGATTCTGCCCAGTTTCCCCTCACTCCATTCTTCCTAGTTCCTCTTCATCTCCCCTCTTCTTAGACTTAGTCAATAATGTAACTCTATCTTTCTCAAAGTTGAAAGTAGTATAGTAAATGAAATATGGGCTCAAATTTCAATAAAAATTCCTATGAATGATGACCTGATAATGTTGAATAAAGGCTAAGATGTGGGAGTTCCCTTTGTGTGTTGTGATTACCAATAATAAACTTCCTTGGCCTGTTGATAGGGTAGAACTTAGGTAGGTAGGGAGGACTGGACTGAATTCTGGAAGGAAGGGGGCAGTCAGAGAGACACCATGGAGACATCAGAGTCAGACATGCTGAATCTTTGCCGGTAAGCCACTGCCACATAGTGATATACAGATTCATAGAAATGGGTTAAATTAAGATATAAGAGTTAGCCAACAAGAAGCTAGAGCTAATGGACCAAGCAGTGATATGATTAATACAGTTTCTGTGTAGTTATTTCGGGGCTGGCCAGCCAGGAACGAACAAGCAGCTGTCTCCTCCTACAGATTGGTGCCCAATGTGGGGCTAACTAAATCCATGTAAAACCTGAGAGGGCTTAAAAAGAAATTCTAAACAAGAAAGAATACAGAGTTTAACATCTAAATGATTGGCAGTGTTGGATAAATGTGCATAGGCTTGGGAGAGAGAAGAAAAAGATTATAGACAGTTATAAAATGAAGTAAATGATTTAAAAAAATTAAAAAACATCTTTTAACAGACACACTACAGAAAAAGTAATAGAGTACAAATAAATAAGCCACGTAAAGATGGAAAATTCCCCAAGAGTCTGAATTATATATATTATTGTGTCTTTCTTGAATTTTTTGACTGTGAAGGAGCTAAGTACAGAGAGACATTTCATTGATGGGCTACTAAGCTAAACCAGCATGTATACTACTATAAAGGTATCTTGACTTCAAAATTTGGGTCTAAGGATATGTTTCTTTGGAAAAGAGATTCTTCTTTTGTCTCTACAGAGGATGAGAACCTATGGATTCATTCCAGGCTAATATGGTTTGACAGAACAAGACCTCCTGAAGGGTTGCCTTAGACACCCATTAAAAGTACACCCATCAATAAATTACTTTGCCCAATAAACAGCAGAAAGAAGTTTGGACAGAACTGTATCCATATTCTCAAATATTGTTTGTACACGTTCCTTTACATTTAAAGGGAGAAATAATATAGATATGCTACAGAGATTTGCATTGGTATGGATATTAGTTTATTGATACAAATTTAAGTTAAATTTTGTTATATTGTTTATGTATATTTCTGCTCTTGATTAAGGTATTGTGTTCGTGTGCTGTGATTACCAATAATTAAGAAAGAAACTGCCTTGGCCTGTTGATAGGACAGAACTTAGGTAGGTGGGAAGGACTGGACTAAATTCTGGGAGGAAGGGGGCAAGTCAGAGAGACACCATCAAGCCGCCAGAGTCAGACATGCTAAATCTTTGCTGATAAGCCCCTGCTACATGGCAATATACAGATTTATAGAAATAGGTTAAATTAAGATATGAGTTAGCCAATAAGAAGCTGGAGCTAATGGACCAAGCAATGCTATAATTAATAAACTTTCTTTGTGGTTATTTCAGGGCTGAGCAGCTGGGAATGAATGAGCAACTCTCTCCTCCTACAAGGCTAATTGGGTATGTCTTGCTGGAATAAACTAAAAAATATTGACCAAATAATCTTCCAAAACTACCACTTTGCAGATATGTGTTTCTTGAAATAGAAGGTTTTTTTATGAATTTAGTAACCAGATTCATAGTAACATTCAAAGAGAGACAGTGAGATGACATGAAAATCTTTCCAGGTTGTATTTCAGCCTCCATTTCTTACATAGTTGTATGTCCTTGGACAAGGTATGTATCCATCTAACTTCAGTGTACTTTTCCTAAGCTTAGAAAAGGGCAGATTACATCTACATGGTTAGGGTTATGAGGGTTAATTAACAAGTGTACATGCATAAAGTTAACTATCATTCTACCTCATGTTTTCAATATGCGTCTGTTGCTCCAATATACCTCTTGGAGGCAGCACTGGTTATCTCAATGCCCGAGTCACTAACATCAGTCTTGGTACTTTGGAAGCATCGTTAACAGCTTCACTTCTACTTCTCACTACTCTGCTAGCTCAGAGATAGATGTACTTCTCCTCAAAGTATAAGCTCAGATTTTGAGATTTTTTTTGTCTCCCTTTTCTATAAATTGTTCCTTTGAGCTTCTTAAGGCGGCTCTTGAATCTTGCCTCAGTCCAAGATCACTCATCTGCTCACCATCAGTGCTGCCAGGTACCCGAGTCTCACAGGTCAGACAAGCAACTTCTGCTTCCTCTGAACTACCCAACAGAGGTTCAACACACTTGTTTGAGACTCTACTTTTAGTGTGTCTGTCGTGTGATATTTTGATTGTGTCCTGACAAATAAAACTTGCTTGGAGTCAGAGGACAGAGCTAGCACTAGCTGACCAAAGTTAGCCATAGAGGTGTGGAGGACTGTAGACAGAGAGGAGACAGGAAGTAGTAAGTGAGTGGGAGGGGAGTTGGGAAGGAGGAAGGGAGGTGAGAGAGGATCTCTCCTCTTTTGGAGGAATCGAAAAAGACTGTAGAGTAAGGACACGACAGGAAGCTGTTCCCTGATCTCTGATTTTTTGGGTTTTACCCTGATATTTGACTCCTGATTTTTTATTGTTAAAGGTTAATTAGATTAACACTTCATGTGTCTTTTGTGGCAATCTCCAAATATACAGCTTTTTGAAAGCATGCCTCTTGGTGATCGCCTGGTTGTAAGACCTCATGCTAGGCTTTCCAATAGATATCATCTTCCTCCTTAAGCTTTTTGGGACATCATGTCTAAAGATTCAGTTTGGTTGTGAATAATTCTCCATGTCACAATTTTTCTTTTCACAGCTGCTAATTTCTGTGAGGTCACTCACTGCATTAAGTCAGAGTGTAGATCTATGACTAGGTTGCTTTGAACACTTTATATGGCTATTTTGACTTAGCCTCACTCAGTAAATAGTCTCTTCTTTATTTTGCATTTCTAATATGGTTGAAGAAACCAAGACTTTTCAAAGAGAACGAACATCTAAATTGTGGTCCCTTTAATAAAATACATCATTAAGTAGATGGCTAATAATTGCTTTAAATATATAAATACAGTAATTAAAGAAAAGTTTATTAACCTATGAGAGAGCAGGGCTGTGTTGCCTCTCTCTAATGAATGCATATAATTGTCAAAGGATGAAGAGCTCAGGGAAAGGTTAGATGAGCTTTCTTGTTGTTAAGCAGATTTAACTTGGCAAATATTACATTTAGCTTGATTTTCAGATTTAACTTTGCAAACATTATATGTAAATTTAGTTTCTAATGCTAAAAATAAATTATGAAACTTACTTTTTCAAAATACACAATAAACACTTTTAGGTGACAAAATATTTTCATTAAGCACCTATTGAGTATCTAAAGGGCAGAATATACTATATCAGGGGTTTTGTGGTCACTATAATTTTTATTGGAATAGTTTTTTTTCCTCTAAACTCTTATAATGAGGGGTCTGGGACTATGATTCAATTATAGGGTATCTGATGGCCTTTTCTAGTTCCACAGTGTGGTTGTCTGAATAAAAATTGTCCCCCTAGGCTCATAGACTGAATGTTTGGTCACTAGAGAATGGCACTATTTGAAAGGATTAAGAGGTGTGGTCTTGCTGGGCAGTTGAAGGCATAAGTGACAAACAATATCACACCAGTTTGGAATTATTATCAATAGAATGTTTATCTATTTAAAGGGAAAAAACTTACAGATCACTGTCCCAGATGCCTCTGCATGATCTGGAAAGTAGTATAGTAGCTGGAAGCAGAGCTGGAAGCAAGAGAGTACGAGGAGCGCTGCTGCTGCTTTTTTAAAGAGAGGAAGACCACGCCCCAGTGGGCAGGTATCTCAGTGGCTATAGGCTGGAGTAGTGGACCATACCCCCATCCTAAATGCTTTTCTTACCACCTATTTGGTTATCACCAGTGTGGATGAGCTGTCATTTCTGTTTCAAAAAGGTTTCTCTTTTTCAAAGCAAATCTTTATTAATTTTGATGGTACCCATATTTTTTCATCTCCTGTGGAAATAAGAGCAAAACCCCTTCCCCAGTGTAGTACATCTACTGGCTTCCTTTGTGAAGTCAACACGTCCTTGAAATATACTGGTTGATTCAATTCAAAAGTTTTTTCCATTATCCAATGTCTCTCTGCTGCTGTTGTTCCTTTCTCATGAGCATTAAGAAAATTCAAGGTAAATAAAGCATTATGCAGTCTATTTCTGGGGGTATTTTCCATCCCTTTCTGTTTATTTAGCATATCCTTTATAGTACAAGTTGATCTTTCTACAACTGCCTGACCTGTAGGATTATTTGGTATACCTGTAATCTGTTTTATATTATAATAAGCAAAAAACCATTTCATTTTCTTAGAAACATATGCTGGACCACTGACTGTCTTTATTTATGCAGGTATACCCATGATGGCCATAACATCCAATATGTCTGTGATTACAAAATCAGCCTTTTCAGAGCTCAGGGCAGTTGTCCATTGAAAACCTGAATACCTGTCTATGGTATGGTGTACATATTTTAATTTACCAAATTCCATAAAGTGGAACACATCCATCTGCCAGATTTCATTCCTTTG
>LOEQ01006125.1:86031-111405 GCA_001685075.1 Bramus lutescens
AAGCTAGCCGTGCGGGAGCTGGGCCGGACGAAAAGCAGGCCTTCTCCCCAATCACTACATCAGTAAGCTTTCTTTTAAAGAAGCCATGGTGTTTGGGCTCACTACCAGCAAACAGAGGCATCTGAGAAAAAAAAACTCCAGCTATCAAGAAGCTGTGCTTAACTTTATTCTTTTTTGTCTAGAATTCCTTTCCAAGTTTTCTCAGGTTTTAGTTCAATGTAGTCAGCCCCACGTTGGTACACCAATTTGTTGATGAACACTGCTGTTCATTTCCCTGCCAATAACTTAAGTTTATTTCTAGCTAGTTCTTACATCTCAAGTTAACAGATTTCTATTAATCTATGCATAGTGGTTGGGGATTACTAGTAAGATACATCTGGTGTCTATCTTCTGCAGTGGCTACATGGCTTCTCCCTGACTCTGCATTTTTTCTCCTTTATCTCTGCTTGGAATTCCAACATTGTCCTATTCTTCACTGTAATAGACCCTAAACAGCTTCTTTATTAACCAATGGCATTCACAGCATACAGAGGGCAATCGCACATCAGGAATTTATTCAGAAGGCCACAAAAAGAGAAATGTACACATAAACTCATAAACAAAATGCTTGCCCTACAATCTATCCTATCTGCAAGATACACTAATATTGTGGAAAATTCTTTTACAATGTGTGAAGATGTGTCACTGTGATTGGTTTAATAAAAAGCTAAGCAACCAATAGCTAGGCAGGAGGTATAGGCAAGAATTCCAGAAAGAGACATCTCTAGGAGGAAGAAATGTGTGTGTGGTCACCAGTTATACTCAGAGGAAGCAGGTCATGAGGAGGGAAGGCACAAGCCATGAACCAGGTGGAAGTGTGTAAATTAATAGAAATGGATTAATTATAAATTATAAGAGCTAGTTAGAAACAAGCCTAAGCTAAGGGCAAGTATCCATATTTAATAATAAGTCCCTGTTTAATGATCTTGGGCCTGGTGTTCCAAAAATCCCTGCTACACACTACAGTAATGGAGGTACAGGACTTGTTTGAATAGCCAACCAATGTGTGATTTGACTTGAGGTCCACTCCACGAAAGAAAATTCATACTCGACACTGTTAGAGTGACCAAGAATCAGGGACTATATAGCCCAGAAACCTAGGGTAAAACCAAACATTACTGGTCTATGAAAAAGTATCAATTAAATTATTCCTAATAATATTCTGCTATACTTATTGAGCAATGCTGTATTCCTTCCTCATCAGAGAAACTTCTTCCTGCAACTGAGAGGAAAAGATGAAGAGACCCACAGGCAGACATTACATACAGAGAGAGTGTATGGAACACATAGCTCTAAATGGGATATGAGCGCCAAATCCCTTCCCTCAAAGCTTAGGGAATCATGTAGAAGAGTAGGTGGAAAAAACCAGAGGGAATGGAGGATACCAAGAGAACAAGACCCTCTGACCTACTGAGCAAGGCATATATGAGGTCACAGAGACTAAAACAGCAAGTACAGGGCCTACATGGGTCTATACCAGGTCCTCAACATAAATATTATAGCTTTCAGATTAGTGTTTTATGACACTCCTGAGTATTAGAGTGGGCCTCTAATTCTTGTGCTTACTCTTTGGGCTTTTTTTCCTTCTGTTGAACTGCCCTGTCAAGTCTAGATATGATGTTTTGAGTTTCATCTTATATTTTATTTTGTCATGATTGGTTATTATCTCCTAGAAGCTTTTTTTTTCTAATGAGACAGAAAGGTTGTGGATCCAGATGGAGGAGAATGGGGGATGTGAATAGTAGTACTGAGAGTAGTGCATGGAGGGGAAACAGTAATTAGGATATATTGTACAAAAAAAGAATCTACTTTTAATAAAAAGAAAAAGAAAAATACATAGTAAAGTTTTTCTGTTGAAAAATATTAAAATAGAGGTAACTACCAAGTTTCCAGGAATACTTTTTGACAAAATGTAATATGTAACAGATGTAAATGAATAAACGCCTGAAGCCCTGTTATACAGTCCCCAGTGAAAAGGAAGACTGCTTTGCTGGGTACTTTTTACAGTTGATTTGCTATAAGAATGGGCATAGACATTTGTCTTTGAGCATTTGTATAGTGAAAGGAAAAGCTAATTCAAAAGGGCTCAAAGTTTAGGGGAAGAATTTCAAAGGCTGCAGTACTATGTTAATTACAGGGTCTACTTAATTAATGACTTAAAAGAAAAGATTCACTGGCTAGTAGATAGAAATATTTAAATACTAATGAAGAGAGACCTCTGCCATAGAATAAACACCCAACAACTCAGTGACAGACTAATTTAATTAGCTATGAAAGTCAAGTGTATGTGTTTGTGTGTGCATGCGCACACACGTGTGTAGGCAAGAATTCAATGTGCGTTGTCCTCTTTCACTTGCTCTCAACTTTATTTTTACATCTCTCACTGAACTTAGAGTTCGTGGATTTGATTAGACTAACTGATCAGTATATCCCAGAATACTCTTCACTCTGTTTCCCTACAACTAGGATTATAGGCTTATGATTTTATGCTCATCTTGTCTTCATTTGCTTTTTGCTTAACTGATATGGATATGGGGTTTTAAACTCATGAATATACGGCAAGTATTTTTAAAATTGATTCATGTCACCAACCTCCTCTATAATATTTTTTTGTTTTTTCTTATTGGTCACACACACTATTCTGTGCATTCAACTCTTTGCCTTTGTCAATGGCCCTTTATTGTTATATATTGATCCTTATCTTACCCGTATACCTTGAGTTCAGTAAGAGCTTCCTTTATAGGTCTCAAACTCTAGTGGACAAATGGAATACTTTTGTTTTACAGATTTACAGTTAACTTATCCCTCTTGTTCAGCTTTTTATTCTTTTCTTTAAAAGTTTAGTATGTTTGTATTTATTATGTCTGTGTGTGTGTGTGTGTGAGGAAGTGTACATTTGTTACTAAATAAAGGTGAAGGCCAGGGGACATTCATTGGAATTGGTCCTCTCTTTCCACTATGTGAGTCCTGGAGATGGAACTCAGGTCATCAGGTTTTGCGGAAAGCACTTTTACGTTCTGAGCAAACTCTTTGACCCACCAGACTTCCATTATTTTTATTATTAGTAGTAACTTTTAATCAATTCTTTGGGAACTCCACATCATGTACCCCAGTCTCACTTATTTCCGAGTCCCACCACAACTGCCCTCTACTCCTGCAATCTCCCTCCAAAAGAAAACAAACAAACAAACAGAAATTTTGCTGACCCCTCTGGGCAAGACCTGTTCCCCCAGTTCTTCTGTGCATGTACCATTCCACTTCTGTTTCACTGTAATGAGTTATTGGTCTCTTTCAAGGTCTCTGGATTTTGGTTCACTATCAATACTAGATTCTCACTGAGACTCCACTCATATATCCGGCTGTTGTCCTGAGTCACAGAGCTCCTGCAGCTATGGTTCCACAAGAGCAACCCTTTTACCTGCTCTAGCTGCTCATAGATGGGATAGATGTTGGGGCATACCAATCCAACTCCTGAATCTTTGCCTGAATGTTAGCTGAGTTTTTCAGCCAACCAGCACTACTGTGCTTATATGACCTGGGCCAGCTCCTTTTTGCTGCCCAGGCAAGGGACAGGGTCAGTTCAGAGTGACTCTAGGGCATCAACATGATATCCAGTGGCAGCCTAGACTACAGCCTTTGACGATAAGCCACAGACACCAACATGGACCTCAGCTGTGGTAGGACCATGAACCCAGATGGCTGTTAGTGGGCATATGGGCCCAGAAAATCACTATGGCCTCAGGTGGTAGTTCAGGCCTCTCACATCAGGCTGTTCTTCTCCAGTTCTGCCTCTCTTCGTAGTGCACAAACTACTCCACTTTTCTCTCTTCACCACAAACTTCCTTATCCCAGTCTCCCCACCATAAATTTTTAAATAAACCATTAAAGTCTTTTATCTGGATGAATTAAAAGGAAGAGAATGGGGCAGTGTTTGAAGTCAAAGCAAACTTCAGGAAGCTGGAGGCACAGACAAAATTGGGTATATTGAAATGAGTCTAAATCAGTATGTTCTTATCCAATTCTAACATGTACTAGAGACCTCAATAAATTCAAACAAAATACTGGCCTTATCAAAACATGTGTGAGAGAGACAGAGTTCATGAGATGGTTGGTATTGTCAAATCAATGAAATCTAGATTCACCTGGGAGAAGTCTTGGAGAACATCTGTGGAGATTATTTTATTTGTTACTTTATATGGTGGGTTGTATGATTTTCCCTGACCATGGGATCCAAGACTGTCTGAAATTAGAGAGCCAGATGATCACTGTCATACATGTATTGATTAAGTCATTGATTTATATTCTTGACTGTGGATGTGATGTCTAGCTGCTCTAAGTTCCTGCTGTCTTGACTTCTCATTCTTGATACATTATACCCCTGAACCATGAGCTGGAATAAACCCATTCTCTCTTAATTTGCCTTTGTCAGGGTATTTTATCATAGCTACCAGAGCAGAGGCATGATTCTTTTAAGAGAAGGCTTCCTGACTCAGTGGTACCAGCAAAAACTGTGTGGATCCTTTAGGAAGGCTTCCTGGTTTGCTAGCAAAAAAGGTTCTGACTCTTTAGGGAGGACTGCCTATTGAGCATTTAAATGGGGTCTGTGAGCAGCGTGCTACAACTTGTTTAGCTGAGGCAACATAGACCCATTGTGTGCCTAAAAGTGGGGCAATGTACATGGTTCTCAGAAGCAGAGAACATGCCTCTGCCATGTTGGATTGAGTGGAGCAAGTAGGCAGGGCCATGTTGGCCCTAGCCATGCCAACTTTGCATTAGAAAAAAAAGTACTCCTGGTCAGAAAATAATTACAGATATGCAATAAAGACAGACTCAGGCCTCTAAATCAGTCACAGTGTTGGATAAATGCACATAGGCTTGTGAGAGAGAAGAAAAAGAATACAGATAGTTATGAAAGGAAGTGAATTGTTTTTAAAAATAAAGTCTTTAAAGAGACAGAGTACAGACAGTCATAGATTAAAGGAGTAAAGGCAAAAGAACAAATATTAAAAAGTAATAGAGTAAAAACAAATAAGCCATGTAAAGATGGAATATATTCAGAAAGTCTGGATTATGCATATTATTGTGTTATTTAAATTTTTTGATTGTGAATGAAGTACAGAGAGACATTTCATTGTAAGGGTTTCTAAACTTAACCAACCTCTATATTTTAAAGGTATCTTGACTTCAATATTTGGCTCAAAGGATTTGTTGCTTTGGAAAAGAGGTTCTGCTTTTGTTTCCACAGAGGATAGAAAGTTGTGGATTCATTATGAACTAATATGGTTTGATCAAACAAGATTCCCCAAAGCAATGGCCCAGATGGTCCAACATCTTTGACAGCTTCAGGATTGCTGGTTGAGATGGACCTACCACACAGGATACTCCATGAAAGACCTGTTTAACAGTACCCAGAACCAGCAGAGAACAATGCCCAAATTCCCTAAAGGACTATTTATATTTATTTACATTTAAAAGGGGATATGCTATAGAAATGAATACTTTGCATTGGTATGGATCCTGGTTTATTGATACAAATTTAAGATTAATTTTTTTAGATATATATATTTCTGCTCTTGATTAAGGTATTGTGTCTGCAGCTTACTTAAAAATGTAATGTTTAATTAAGAAATAAAGGTTAATAGATAATCATCTATAGTAGTCAAGTTTGTAGTCATGTTAGATTTTCTAGATATATGGAGACATATTTCATTTAAATAGGTATTCTTCAAATCTTTCAGAGACCTTCAGAGAATGACATCTAAAATGTTTTAAGAACTTAGGACTTTTTATGACAGTGACACACATCTGCTCCTGGCAGCACCAATCTACTTCAAGAGGATGATGGGCATTGAAGAGACTCCCCTCATGGAGTTTGTTAGCCATTTGGGCAAGAAACTGCTCTTGTCTGGACTTCTTGATATTATGAACTGGACATGCAGGTACCACATAAAAATGACTGCTCAACTTGCCTGAAGGTGAGATGGTCCTTTGGGGTTCCTGATTCATGAAATAGTCTGCCAGACATTCTGAAGAACACAAAATAAAGTGACTCATAAACTGCCAATATAGGTGGAACTGTCTTTGAAATTTCCTGCTTTGTGGAAAAGTCTGCCAGAAACTATGGGCCTGTAGGCTGAAGATGGATGCCCCAATAGTACAGAAGAACTTTGGGTGACTGTCCAGGCAGCAAGATGTCGCTGTTAAATCTAGTGCTTTGGAAGTTGCTTACAATGCACTTTCTATTTCCTTAGGTAATATTATGTCCTTCTGTAGTCTTTGATGGACTTGAAGAATAGATAGTTATATAGTTTTCTTTAGTGACAATAAAAGATGAAGTAGAAAAATAAATGTTCTTGGTTGTGATTCTGCAAAAATGTAATGGATAATTAAGAAATACTCATTAATAGATAATCATCTATAATAGTCAGGTTTATAGTCATGATAGATTTTCTAGATACATAGATTTATCTGAAATATATCTCTATATTTAATGTATCTTGCTTATAATTCTTGCTTGATATCTGTCTTATTATATGTAATTTTACTATTTTAAAGTTAAAACCTACTTTTTTATTTGGACAGAAAAGGAGAAATGATGTACAAAGTCCTTCTGTATACATGTTGCTTTTATTGGTTAATGAATAAAGAAGCTGCTTTAGGCTGTGATAAGGCAGAATAGAGCAAAGCAGGGACAATTTAACTGAATGCTGGGAGAAAGAAGGTGGAGTCAAGAAAGAACCCATGTTTGCCACTGGGGACAAACATGTTCTAACCTTGCTGTTAAATCATGAGCCTCATAGTAATATATAAATAACAGAAAAGGATTAACCAAAGATATGAGAGCTAGCTAGCAATACACTTAAGTGACTGGCCAAGCAGTGATTTAAATACTGTATTTTCTGTGTGATTATTTCAGGCCTGAGTTGCAGGGAACAATTAAGCAGTCTCTGCCTATAGTACACTAAGACTCTTCCTATTTCAGTGTTTGGCTTTCTTGCTGAGTGGGAAAATTTATCAGTCAATGAGGACCACATGATACAGCGCTGAACTGCCCAGCAAGATATGCCTTCAGATGCAATGGTGGCATGACTACAAAGGTTTTTGATGTCAAGGTCTGCTACACAAGAGGTAATTCATGCCTAGTACTATAAACTTGATCAAAAGTTTAAAACTTGAGTATAGAAACCTAATACTGACTTTTGCTAAACACACATGTTAAATTACCTTCTAAATATTTGTTTATATCAATAAGTAAGTGCTGCTCTCAACATAAGTCAAAGTTTCTTTTTGTAGTAGGCAGTAGTCAGTACACACAACAGTTAAATACCAAGAAAAAGTGACTGTTGAGGGTGCAGCCCTAAATGAAACACTATCAAGTCTACAAGAACTCAAGAGAACATTGTGGAAGAGAAAGCACATAGAAGGTATAAGAGCTGGAAACATGGTAGTTACACTCAGGAACTCACTGTAGCTATGATTACCTCCACAAGTGGAGACAATTGCTGGCTACTGGGAGAGGATTTTTGTGGAGAGGTGTATAGTGCCGCTCCAAAGGCACAGGTTTCCGCCTTCCGCTAGCCCAACAGCGAGTGCTCTCTGTGATAAACAAGTCCTTATTTGGCTAAGGCTGATCAGCAGGCTTGCTTTCTGTGTATGTGGGCCTATTAGAGATTGCCACGTGGCTTATTGGGATTGGTAGCCCATAGAATATATAGTCTGCAAGCACCCTTCCTGGGGAGAAAGAGGAGAAGAAGATTGTTCAAGGTTCCTGAATAAACTGCATATAGAAGAGACCTAGTGTTGCGTCTTTCTTGCTGGTCAAGATAGACGTGACAGATTTTCATTTTTCTTTCAGTAGTGTGGTCACTGATAGGTTGTTCATGGGCATGTAGGCAACTTTAATTTGTCTAAGAGGATTACTTTTTCAAAAAAGAGAAACCATAAACCATATTCTTGAGATAATGGATAGAGATGGTGTAGGAACACTGGAGATGGATATGATCAAGATAAATTGAATACACAAACACACACACAACTGTCAAAGAATGAATCAATAGAGAATTTTGTTTTTTGAGAAGGAAATATTGCAATCTAGGCCCCTGTCTGGAATAAGGATTAAGAAGTCAATGTCTCTTAGTAAACTATAAACCGTCACTTAGCAAGATCAAAAACACAAGAGATAAGAGTGCTGACAGAAAGCAAATTATAGAAGCAAGAATAAAGATAACACTGTCCAAAGCTAGTACATAAAAAAAACAAACCTTTGTAGTTCGATTTAGATGTTCAGGCTTTGGCTTCCTTTTCTAAGTTTATATTATGATTTTTCTGGTATGAAGTACAATGGTCCCAATTAGAACATGACTTTTGTGGGTCCCTGCAAATGTTTACTGCTGGTCAAGAAATGATCAATGAGAGGCAGGAAGAAAATCTAGTTCAACAAGACCTAGTTAGTTAGTTACTACTGGTTCAAATATCTAGAGTGTGATATTGAGCAGTTTGTTTTAGACATATTTAAGTACAGTCTTGAAAAAATTTCCTGCTTTCATCATTTCTGGCCCACAGATATTTGCTTTTCTTTCTCAAGCACAGGCTGAGATTCTAACACACGCACCCCTCAAATGCCATAGTCTCAGTGGTCTGAGATCAGACTTGTTTATCATTCTAGACCATCTGGAAAAAGGTAAAAAAAGAAGAGTCTTGGCATCCACTTATCTTTCTTTTATTTCTGATAACAATACAGAATTGTGACACATTTAAAAAAATTAACAATTTATAGAACTAAGATATTTTACTACATAATTATTAAGGTTAATACTAACCTGAAAAACGCTTATTTTATTTCTCATAGCATATGACAGAAGTCCCACATTTCACTAACAGACAAATAAAATGACTACCTGTGTAACAGCATTGGGCATTACTTCCGCTAACTGGAAAAAGCATCAGTGAAGCAAATTGCACTTAAAAATGGGTTTTGCAGATATATTGATGGAATTTGTAATGAGTGTTTTACCCATTATTGCCACTTAAAGGAAATGAAGGATTAGCTGTTATAGTTACTATTATAGTTAAAATGTATGAAAACAAACAATTATCAATTACCTGAAAAATAGGTAGAGAATTACTTAGAAGTAATAACATCATCATCAGGAAAGAAGCTATAACATCATCTCCAGAAAATAAATTATAAGAATTACTTAAAAGCTAGAACAACACATTCAGGAAACAGTTTGCCAAAGTTACAGAAGAATCACAGTTATCATGTAACTGATAAATACATTTTGCTTTATACAAACACATTGCTCAATGGAATTAGGTTATTGGACAGATTTCTGTGACAGGCACTGAGCTAACTGCTGAGTTTCAGGTTATCTCTCAGTCTCCAAGAGCTACAGGTAGATGAGAAATATAAAGAAATATTTATCTAGTGTGATATTATTAACAGAAGGCTATACTCTGAATTATTGCAGCCACTTCAATACCGTTAAGATCAATAGCACAAGTCATTAGACCTGTATGGTTGGGAAGATTCTCAAAGTTAGTGAGGTGAATAAAGTTTCGTGGTTGATAATTATGGAATTGTGGCCTTGTTTTATGAAAATATCATGCTATTATTATCATATAGCTTGTCTATATTGATCTATGAGTAAACTGTCCTCCTTTTAATAATGTAACTGTTATCTATGATTTCTGCTTTGTATACTTTTGGGAGAACTCTTTAAAGCATTTTAAAAATTTGAAAACTGTATCTAATAATAAAAATTGTTATTAAAATTTTCCCTTACATTCTTCCAGCAAAATATGTTTATGATTATGTTGATGGGATGAGGGTATGTAGGATACACACCAAGGCTCTAGACCAGTGGTTCTAAACCTTCCCAATGCTATCATCTTTTAATATAGTTCCTTATGTTGTGGTGATCTCCAACCATAAAATTATTTTTGTTGCTACTTCATAACTGTAATTTTGCTACTATTATGAACTGACATGTAAATATTTGTGTTTTCTGATGGTCTTCGGTGACCCGCATGAAAGCATCCCAATCCAGTTTGGAAAGCTAGACTAGAATGAAATGCTTGAAACACCAAGTTCACTTGCAGTAGACAGTAAAGTAAAATCCTCCCGTGAAAGATTCTAAATTGTCAGGCTCAACTCAGCAACATGGTACTACAATGAAGACAAATTCTCTGCGGCAACCTTACAAAGAGAAATCATGCAACGTGGCTACTGAGAGAAAAGTCAATATGTTAAGTTCTGCAACAAGAAGGAAAATGAGAATATACTGTGTACCAACAAGAGACATGGTGCTGCTCCAAGTACTTGGAATGACTGACAGGCAGAGACAATAATTTTAAGACAAGAACTGAAGCTCTTATCACAACTGCAAAGTTAATTGCAGTGTTACAGCACTTTCTAAGGTAACTGCTTGGAATCAGTACAGTACAGTAATTCTTTATCCTTGAAAGCATTGAACTATAAACTCCAAGACAAAATCATTTATCTGAAATGTTAGATTTTCCCCATATTTTGTTCCAAGATTATTTATACTTTGAATGTACATCTCTAACTTAGAAAAGTTAACATTTTGTAAACAAACAGTAGTATTACTCCTTGACTAAATTCTCAACTCTGTTATGATTTTGAGTAGGCATTAGGTCATCATATTTAATCTGTAAACATACTTTAAATTTTAAGATATAAAGGTAGGCAATCACCATTTCTGCTTATATAAGTACTTTTTATAAGTGTTGTGTCAGGGAAATAATTCATAGTTTTGCTTCTTGTCATTGTCTTTTTACTCAGTTTAATATTTTTCCTGTGTGGAAGTAGGAAAGAAAGAAGAATGGAAGAAACATGGAGGAGGAATGAGAGGACAGAGAAAATTTCCCTTCCATAAAATCAAGTCCTATTTTTTTTAATTCCCAAGTATGTATACAAATTAAATCAGAATTGTCAAAATGTGTAGTAATAGTCTCAACCTTAGGACTTTATAAAGTGCAATTGCTGTTTCTTACAGTAAACAGAGGTCTGCTTTCCTATAGAGTCTAGCCCTTATTTTAAAGGGCTTGCCTCTGAAGCTGCTTTCTTGAAGATGTTTTAAAAACTTATACTTTAATTTTAAATAAAGCAGAAAAACTTCCAGAACAATGGACCCAATTAATCTAAGAACAATGATCCCAAAGTAATGTTCTGTATTTAAGTATGTATGTAATCATTACAATATTTATTGCTTTCAAATATCAAAATACAAAACAGATCTATATCTCTGTCTTAGACTTTGGTTGTCAAATGCATCCTTGAGCCAAACACAATGACTACAAATTCCATTTTATATGAAAAGATGGAATTTAGTTGCAATATGTGGTTGCCCTCAAATAATCCAGCTTTCATGAATAACAAAGGCAATGAATGTTGCCCTGGTAAATATTTCTTTCCTTACCAATACAAGAGTTAAGTGTTATGAGATTTGTTAATTTTGGTTATGTAAATACTCTTCCTCAAGACTGTACATGAACAAAGGTACACTGTATTTTAACTTAAGTTCGAAGACCACAACAAGAATATTCAATAACTCTAAATTTATTTCATGTTAACCCTTTTCTATATTTAACAATGCCATATACATAATATTCAAATATTTCTGGATGCATACTCCTAATGAGGTAAAGTAAGACAAAAATAATGGAGAAATGTTAAACATTTTTTCCTGCAGACAGCAGTTTGGATAGTGACGTCAATTATTTGGCCATTACAATGTAGTCCTGGCTGAATGTCAACATGAAAGGAAGAGTGACTTTAAAAAGAAAAAAAAAAGAACTAAAGGAAGGCATCATAGAAGGGTGCTATATTCTGAGAATAGACCTCAGTGATCACAGAGATTTGCATATTAGAAAATCAAAGTGAAGCAAGCCAGAGTGATACATTCTGTTCTTAGGTAGCAAGACCACAGTGCACTGGATGCACCAGTTTAGTCATGGAGCAAAGAATCCAGTATGGATAGAGTTCTGGTGATTCTGAACACAGGACCATTCTCCTCTTTGTGGCAGTTAGACAAAGTGAAAGCATGACAAGGAAATACAAAGTTAGGCATTAGTAGAGCCAAGCCTGTTGTGGTGTTGATAAAGAAATGAAGAGCAGGGGTTTTATGACTGGACATAGTATTTTCTTCATAATGAAAAATGGAAATGCATAAAAGCACAAGGTGTAGCTGTACAGAGATGGCAAGGAATGGACATATTTAAAAAAAAAAAGGAAACACAGCAACATAAAAAAGAACCCAAACCTGTATCAGCAAAGAAAACAAATACAAAGTAGACCAGTTGGGTCTTGATGTCAAGGACATTATCACAGAGAATAGCAGAAATAAAAAGGATTGGAGTATTTAACACTGTTGGGAGGGGATTATTTTAATTTACTCTCTCCTCTCTCTCTCTCTCTCTCTCTCTCTCTCTCTCTCTCTCTCTCTNNTCTCTCTCTCTCTCTCTCTCTCTCTCTGTATACACACACACACACACACACACACACACACACGTGGGAGAAATGAATAAATCCTAGATTCACTGATGACATTATTTAAGCATACTTTACTAAGAAATATGTAACAGCTCTACAGATTACTAATTGTTACCTGCTTTCTCAAAGAATGCCAGAGAAGTAACCCTTAAGTTTTTTCTTAAGTAGACATGAAGGAAAATGGCAGAGCCAACCAGTCTGTGTGCTTAAAACTAGGTATTGATTGTTCTGAATACCCTATAATTGATATCTGAAAGTCTGACTTTGAAGCTGCATGCAAATATACTTTGAAAATACATCTGAAATTTGTGTGATAAAATCAAAGAACTTTCATTTTAGATAATCTTAACTCTACACTTACTACAAATTAATATTTATAATGTAGTGCAGGAAATCACATTAATTCTAAGTTGTGTGATCTACATAATGCCTGAGATATGAATCAGGTGTCTTAAAACCTAAATTGGCAGTATCTTTTAGAGCAATTAAACAAGCATGCCTCTTGCAAAGCAGAATGACCTTGCTCAGGAACAAGGATGGTCATGCTCTGGTTGAAGTTAACAAGGACATAGATTTTTAAACAACTGATATCAGAAATCCTGTAATTTCTTGAGTGATTTACTTAGAATTTACTAAAGTAGTAAAACAACTTGGTGCTTTATGATTAGAACCCATGACAGGAAAATGGTAAGGTACTAATTAAATCCTGAAATTGTACTGAAGCTACCGGTTATATACAAAAATAATTCTCCACGAACATTTATGAACACTGACTTTCCTTTGCCAACTTTTATCTATACCTGTAATTTTTATTTACATAAGAAAATACTAAGTATTCTGAGTGATTCACATTCAATGTAACTTTGGTAAAATATACTTTATATTTCAATTTTCTGGAAACTGTCTACTTATAGACACCATACATCTATAGTCATTCTTCAATAGAAGGAATATTTTATTGTGCTAAGATATAATTTGTTTTACTAATTCTCCTAGGGATCATTTTAGACTACTCAAGCAAATGCTACTTTTAGAAATGTTTAGAAAACCATGGGTCCCTATATTTGTTGAACTGAATAACTTGGCAGTAAAATTCAGTTAGGGCTCTTGGCATTGGTGACACCTCTTCCCACTCTGACTTGCTGCTGTGGTAAACTTGCACTTCATCTGTGATCTCATCTGGTGCATAATCTCCACCTAATATGTAAATCTTATCCTCAATCCCAATTGCACCTGCATTAAAGCCTGCACATTCAAAAGAGCCCTCTCCTTTCCAAACACAAGTATCAGGACAAAAACTGTACACCTTATAGGTGGAAAGGTCACATATATACAGGGTGCAGTTTACTGAGACAGCTTTAATTAAAGTAGCATGAAAGAACTGCCCAAACTCTGCTACTAGTTCAGACCACTGGTCGGTTGTAGCATTGTATTTAAAAAAACAATCAAGTGATGGGTTAAAAGCATCTGCAATCTCTACCTCGGATCCAAGAACATAAATGACATTCTGGCATGCACTGGCTTCTGGGTAATAGATACCTCTTGGTAAAGGGCTAACTGTTATCCATTCTTTGGATAGTGGATCAAAAGATTCAACATCTAAAAGACTCTTAATATTCTGGGATCCTCTAGTCTTTCCACCTATAACAAATAATCGACTGACAGCCATGACTGATGTATGCATGGTTCTTGGGGTTTTCATGGTTGAGACCAAGAAAAACTCATTTTTGACTGGACAGTAGCACCAGGTCTGGTCAGTGGCATCATGATAAGACTCAGCAATATGAAGTCGAATCTTCCTACAGCACTTCCCTTTGCAGCCACCCATCAAGAATATTTTCTCTCCATAGCTAGACAGACTAGATCCTGGCAAATCAATCAGATGTGATTGTGGCAGTATTTTCCATGAGTCCGTTTTAATGTTATAGCAAAATGTATGTTGATTTTCTTCATTTTCCTCAGTTTTATGGATGAATATATATTTTTCAGTTGTGGATGGTCGAGCATCAGCGAAGAGGCCACTAGAAACTTGCACACATTTAATGGCATCCACGATTATATCAAAACAGTTTGTGCTTTTGAGTAAACACTCCTCATTGAGCAGATAGTCTTGAAGTGTGTCCTCTGATAACTGATGTAGCCTTACTTTTGTAATCAAGTGAGGCAGGTGCTTTCGCCTGGACTCTAAGTTGTATTTGATCCATGTAATGACAACCTTCAAGACCATTCCTTCTTCTGGCACATTTAACTCATCTGACTCCAGACACTTCTGCAGCACTCCAAAATTCATCTCTAAAAACTCTCTGGATTTAAATAACAAATGAAAGTGATGCTGTACAAAACATAAAACATGATTAAACAAATGTGTAGAGCCATAGCTGTCTGATAGAGATAACAAGTGCAAACAATTGACGAGAGTGATGCTTTTTATTAAAAAGTCACTGCAAGCTTTTGACAAAAAGGGAACCTGAAGAAAGGATGATAACTGAAAAAACATTTCTACATTATCATCTGTTATTCTTGCTTTTCCGGTATAGGCATAGTCAAGAAATGCCTTTATTGCTCTGGAGGACAAGTTAGTAATGGTAACACATTCATCATCTCTTTCTTTCATCTTTACTTCAAACATAGCCCTGAAAAAATAAAGAACAAAGAAGCGCTAGTGTTTTAGTCCACAATTATTAACATTACCATACAGATTCTTCTTTACCCTTTAGTTAATATAAAATATGTTCATGAAATCACAATCAATGGCATCCTAATGAACTATTTTAGCATTTAAAATAATTATATGCCATAATACGCATCTGATGAGATATTATGTAATGTTCATACTAAAAGATTTACAATGTAGCTTAGACACAGTAAAAAACGAAAAGGCTATAAAGTCGTTCAATTTTTTTGCATTGGTGAATTCTATAAAATTCAGTTTTCTTCAATGGCAAATTAATTACAATTGTGGTAATAACTAAAATTACATTTTTCATCATAATTAAAGCTTATTTTATTTTTATTTTTATTTTTATTGAGCTATATATTTTTCTCTGCTCCTCTCCCTTTCTCTCCACTCTCCTTCTACCCTCTCCCATAATCCCCATGCTTCCAATTAACTTGGAAGTTCTTGTCTTTTTCTACTTCCCATGTAGATTAGACCCATTTATGTCTCTCTTAGGGTCCTTGTCTAGATTCTCTGGGATTATGAACTGTAGGCTGGTTTTACTTTGCTTTATGTAGAAAAGCCACTTATGAGTGAGTACACATGATATTTGTCTTGCTAGGTCTGGGTTACCCCACTCAATATGATGTTTTCTAGATCCATGTATTTGCCCAGAGATTTCAAGGTGTCATTATTTTTATCTATTGTGTAGTACTCAATTGTGTAAATGTACCACATTTTCCTTATCCATTCTTTGGTCGAAGGGCATTTAGGTTGTTTCTAGATTCTGGATATGACAAATAATGAAATAATAATGCCATGAACATAGTTGAGCAGTGTGGAGGGCTACCATTTTTTTTAAGTTAATCTTGTTTCCTGCTAAATTACTGAAACTTTTTAAGAGTTGTAGAAGTTCCTTGGTAGAAATTTTGGGGTCACTTGTGTAAACTATCGTATCAACAAATGGTGAGAGTTTGACTTCTTTTCTGATTTGTATCCCCTTAATCTCCTTTTGTTGTCTTATTGCTCTAGATAGAACCTCAAGAACTATGTTGAATAGCTATGTAGAGAGTGGACCACCTTGTTTTGTTTCTGATTTCAGTGGGATTGCTTTGAGTTTCTCTCCATTTAGTTTGATGTTGGCTGTTGGATTGCTGTATATTGCCTTTATTATATTTAGNATTTTCTCGAAGAACCAACTCTTTGTCTCATTGATTCTTTGTATTGTTTTGTTTCTATTTTGTTGATTTTGGCTCACAATTTGATTATTTCCTGCTGTCAACCCCCACCCCCCACCCCGGGTAAGTTTGCTTCTTTTTGTTCTAGAGTTTTCAGGTGTTCTTTTAACTCAGTGTGAGATTGTTTTCAGCTTCTTTATTTAGGCATTTAGTGCTATGAACTTTCCTCTTAACACTGCTTTTATTTTGTCCCATAAATTTGGGTATGTTGTGTGGTCATTTCCATTGAATTTTAGGAAGCCTTTAATCTCTTATTTTATTTCTTCCTTGACCCATTGATGATTGAGGTGAGCACTGTTTAATTTCCTTGTGTTTGTGGGCTTTCTGAAATTAGTGTTGCTGTTGAATTCTAATTTTAAGTCATGGTGATCCAGTAAGATACATGGGGTTATTCCAATTATTTTTTTTATCTGTTGAGGTTTGCTTTGTTACCTAGTATGTTGTCAATTTTTGAGGAGGCTCCATGAGGTGCTGAGAAAGTATATTCTTTTATGTTTGGATCCATGTTCTATAGGTGTCAGTTAAGTCCATTTGAGTCACTACATGTGTTAGTTCCCGTATTTTTCTGTTAATTTTCTGTCTGACAGACCTGTGAGTATGGGGTTATTGTTGGGAGTTTAATGTGTGATTTAAGCTTTAGAAGTGTTTCTTTTACATNGTCCTTCTTTGTCTCTTTTGATTGATTTTAGTTTGAAGTCTATTTTGTTAGATATTAGAATAGCTACACCAGCATGTTTCTTAGGCCCATTTGATTTGAATTCTTTTTTCCCCCAATCTGTTACTCTGAGGGATATCTGTCTTTGAGGTTGAGGTGTGTTTCTTGTATGCATTAGAAGGATGGATTCTCTTTTCTTATCAAGTCTTTTAGCTTGTGTCTTTTTATAGGTGAGTTGAGTTCATTTATATTAAGGAATATTAATGACCAGTGATTGTGCTCCTGTTATTTTAGTTTTCATTTTTGGTGGTGATGTTATTTTATTGTGTGTTTTTCCCATCTTTGGGGCTTGCTGCTGTGAGATCATCTATTGTCTGTATTTTTGTGGATGTAGCCAACTTCCTTGGGTTGGAGTTTTACTTCTAGTACTTTGTGTAGGGCTGGGTTTGTTGCTAGGTATTGGTTAAATATGGTTCTGTTATGGAATATCATGTTTTGTCTGTCTATGATGATTGAAAAGTTTGCTGAGTACTGTAATCTGGGCTGGCATCCAAGGTCTCTTAATGTCTGCATAATGCTTGACCAGGACCTTCTGGTTTTCACTTTCTATTGAGAAGTGAGATGTAATTCTGATAGGTCTGTCTTTATAGGTTACTTGGCCCTTTTCCTTTGCAGCTCTTAAGATTCTTTCTTTATTCTGCATGTTTAATATTTTGATTATTATGTAGCAAAGGACCTTTTTTAAAATTAGTGTTCTGTAAGCTTGTATCTTCATATGCATATCTTTCTTTAGGTTGGGTAAGTTTTCTACTATGATTTTGAGCTGGAGTTCTCTTTCTTCTTTCCTTATTATTCTTAGGTTTGGTCTTTTCATGATGTCCCATATTTCCTGGATATTTTGTGATAATCTTTTGTTAGATTTAATGTCTATTCCCTCTATTGCATCTTCAGTGCTTGAGATTCTCTCTTCCATCTCTTGTATTCTGCTGTTCATGCTTGTATTTGTGGTTCTTGATTATTTTGTCTTAATCTCTGTGTCTATAATTCCCTTGGTTTGTGTTTCCTTTATAGTCTGTATTTTTGTATTCAAGTCTTGAATAGTTTCTTTCATCTGCTTGATTGCTTTTTCTTGGTTTTCTTTAAGGGATTTGTTGATTTCTTCCAATATTGTGTTTGTCTTTTCTTCCATTTCTTTGAGGGAATTTTTCATTTCCTCTTTAAGGGCCTCAAACATTCTCCAAAAGTTATTATTTTCTTTTGCTTCATCAATATTTGATTGTTCAAGTCTTGCTGTTTTAGGGTCACTAGTTTTTATTGGTGTCGTGTTGCTCTTTGTGGTGTTTTGTCTTCTTACCTTGTCTACCTATCTTTTCCTCTGATTGGTGTGACTCTGGTGGTCAATCTTTCGGGTTCTAGTGCATCCAAGGCTCAGAGGGTTGTTCCTCGTGGTGCAGTCAGGACCATGGTTCCAGTCACCCTAGAGGATACTCGGTGTTCCTAGGGGTTGCTCAGAGCTCCTGGGGTTCCCTCTGCTCCAGTGGAGGTAGTTGCCTTGGGCTGGCTCTGGCATAGGTCACTGGCTCAATACTGCTCCTATGGAGGACCCTGCCTCAGGTTGTTCCCAGCTGATGTAGCTGGCTTAGGACTTGCTCCCACAGATGTCCCTGGCTTAGGCATGCTCCCTCAGAGGTTCACGACTCGCACCCAGTCCCGCAAATGTCTCTTGCTTGGGCTTGTTCCCTCAGTTGTTGCTCCATTGTACCTGCGCCTGCTTCTGGTGCTGGTCGCTGCCTTGGTCATGCTCCTGTGAAGGTAGTAGCCTTGGACCTGCTCCAATAAAAGTCACTGGCTCAGGCCGGCTTTGGCAGAGATCTCTGTCTCAGGCCTTCTGCTATAGTGGTCGCTGCCTTGGGCCTGCTCCTGTGGGGGATAGTCACCTCGGGCCTGCTCCAATTAAAGTCGCTGGCTCAGGCCTGCTCTGGGGATGTTGTTGACTCAGGCCTGTTCCCACAGATGTCCTTTGCTTGGGTCTGTTCCCAAGGAGGTCCCTGGCTTGGCCCCAGTCTTGCAGAGGTCTCTGGCTTGGGCATGCTCCCTAGGAGGTCCCTGACTCACCAATAACTGAAATTTTATAACATACAAATTCAAGGCTTTAGGTTTCAAATATATATATTAAAAAACAGGAAACACAATAAGAGGCCCAAGGACACAAATGACTTTGTATGGCTGTGAAGAAATCTATAAAATCAGACTCATGTTGTAAAAGGGACAAGGGAATGTAATATCCAAAAACTGAGCCACACCAAGTCAAAAAAAGCCAAACCTACATTTTTGGGGTAACAATCACTAAGAGATAGACTGTTCTCCGAATTTGAATAATCAGGCCATCTTGGAGATTAAAACTAAGAGATTGGGACTATTTTGAACTCAGGAAAGACAAAAATACAGGTTATCTGGAGGTGTCCAGTCAGGGAATAAAAATGTACTTTACTGTTTATGCTGCTTTTATGAAAGCCTGCAGCTGTGCTGATAACATCAAAAAATGTGGTGGCTTGAATTAGAATGATGCTCGTAGGCTCAAGTTTGACTGCATGGTCCCCAGATGGTGAAATAATCTGGGAGGGATTAAATGGGGTAACCCTATGGAAGTGTGTCATTGGGAAGATCTGAGGTTTCAAAAGAGTGGTGGTCTCTGCCTCCTGCTTGTGGACTAAGGTGTGACCTCTCAGCTAGCTGTTCGTGCCAACATACTTTTGCTCTGCTATCATGGGACTCTAATCTTCTGACTCCAAGCCCAATTAGACACTTTCTTTTATAAGTTGGTTTGGTCATGGTGTCTCAAAACAGCAACAGAAAAGCAACTAAGACAAATACTTTGTGTGCTATACCTGTGCTATGCATATCTAAGTATTTGCTTGTACTTGGTAATGTTGGGGTTGACTTTTTGTTTAGAGTCTGACCCAGAGAGTAAATAAATCTATTAGTGAGCACACGCTCTACCTGAAGAATATGATGGGGTCTTTCAAATAAAGAAAGAAAAGAATGATAAAGAGACTTTTGATAAGGCTGCTCAATACTTCTTAATACAAAGCCAAGTTAATGTAGTAACAAAAATTATATACATGATATATGTTACACAAGGACCTTCAACAATGTATGCCAGCTTAGGAATACTAAACAGCAATGCTTATATTGTATACTATCTATGTATCTATGTACTATATTATTGGTTCAACGTAGTATTAAGTTCATGGTCCCTAGAGACAGCTACCTCAATGATACACCTTCTTTACATACTGCCTACCTGACCAGCAGGAAGTTTCATTAATAATGAATATGAAAGGTATTCTATTAATGCTTACTGTTTTCCTGGATCACACATGAATGATATAAGAAGAGAAAAATGTATGGCCAATGAATCTGAAAAAAATAAACTAGAATATTAATTTATATTGTAATGGGAAGTTCTAAATGGATACATTATTTTTTCTAAATGATTATCAATATGCTACAAAATAACTCAGGTTACATACTCAAAAAAATCACCTCACTATCAACAAAATTACTTGAAAAATAAAGGGATTTAATGAGTTGTTTAGAAGAATAAATGATTTAATATCTGCAAAGTATTAACTGCTACCACTTTAAGAATTCAACTGCTTCCTGAGAGATAGCCCACCTCTCCCACATCACTGTCTGTTTGTCTATCTACCTATCTATTAAGATGCTACTTATTTTATGTGTATGGGTGGTTTGATTGCATGTATATATGTGCATAAGTATGTGCCTTTTGCCTAAGAAAGACAGAAGAGGGAGTCAGATCCTCTGGAACTGGAGGTATAGATGGCTCTAAGCTACCATATGGATGTTGGGAATTAAGGCTGGGTCTTCTGGAAGAGCATGCACTTAACCACTGACCTATTTCTCTAGTCCCAGGTTCTATATATTTTTAACTTTCACAGAAGGCACATATACGATCAAACTCCTATACGTTATCCTACTTTTTTAAGTAATTGACATTGATCTCTGACTTGTCATGTTATCCTAAGTAGTTTTCTGTAAGACATATGATCCATTTTCAGTTCCTTGATTTTACATATTAATCATTTTTTGCTTTGTAGTGCACACTTTTCTGATATTTTCATTTTACATTATTATTGCAATGTAGTTAATTTTATCAAACTGCAAATAATAGGAATTAATGGTTTACCTTAAGAGTAAAAATGATTAAATTTATAACCATATTTGTACACATCTGTATATATTTGCATGTGAGCTATGTATTCATTTATTAAAATTCAATAAAGAACTGTTGAGATCTGTTATTTAAAAACATTCTAAAATAAAAAAATAACTATTATTCTATCTAATAGTAATTTTAAAGATGAAAAGCAGACTCAAAAAGCTTGGAGAGTACTTAGGTCCTTTCTGTGGTGTCATGTACTATTTACTAATACTGCTAAAATTATTTAACTTTATAATTGATAACTGCTCACCCATCTGCAGAGCATTAAATTACTTGAGGAGAAAAAAGGAATAAACTGAACAAAAAACCATATGTTAAAGCATTAAAAATAGTTAGGAATAAACTGAACAAAAACCCATATGTTAAAGCATTTAAATGCTCAATCCAGCAGTCACCAGCCCTCGTTAAACTAAATGGGTCATAAACAGTCACTACTGAAAAGGGACAGGTTGGGAAAGGAGGGGCACTGATATAGGTAGAAAGAGAGAGGCAACAAGTAGACAGCAAGCAGAATACATTATATACATGCCAAAAACTACCAACTGATTAACATACTAAAATAATGAATTAAAAATAAGTTTGATTAGAGAAAAGGTTTGCAAATTAAAATGCTCACAAGAATTTTTTATTGTATTAGCTCGAAAACACTGCACAGAAAACAAAATGTATGCTCAGAACAGGATCATTCTGTTTTGCTACATTATGAAACAAAGAGTTTATTGACTAAGATGGACTGAATATAAAATACAATATGCTAATCATTTATAGATTATTTAATTTAACCTCCTGAATTACTCTATGCATTAATTCCTACTTTTATTTTTCTAACTTCTTTGTCAATAGTGAAGAGACCTAGGTCTGAAAAAGGTATCTAAGGTCACATGACTAGTAAGCAGTAGAGCTGGGATTTAGATTAGGGCATATATATTAAGAAACTAAGTATTTAGCCATTAACTAGAGAGATGCCTATAAACAAAAAGTCACATTTATAAAGATACTGGTTATAAAAAGTTACTGGAAGGAAAGCTGAGTTCAAAAGGAGGGAAGACAAAGGAGGCCTGAAAGTAACAGAGTCTTAACACTGGGGTCTCCAACGGATGTAAAAGAATGCCTTAGAGGCTATAAACAAACAAAAAGCAGAGAAGGAAAATTAGACATAACTAAGCAAACAGCTAATTCAAGACTGCTGGAGCATCCCTGGCCAAGAACATTGCATACTGCATTCCAAATTCAAAGCAAATCATCACAGGCAGGTGTTCAGTCAGTAGCAAATTGCAAGAACTGCTTATTAAATAAAGTTTAGCCTATAAAATTTACTATAAAGGCAATAAAGAAGGTCTTAAATTACATGTTCATAAAAAGCAGGTTTTGAATTAATGATTAAAATTGGAAGAAAGCAAGGCCCTGGGTTCAGTTCCCAATTAAAAAATTGTAAATGAAGTATAATTTCCATTTTGATTCATATATCATATCTTACCCCCCCATTGTTACCAAATTTGTTGAGAGATTAAAATACTACTTAATTTTTACTCTAGAAATGGACATAATGCTGAAGTGAGGATTTGAGTTTACTGCAGTATATCTAGGAGGCCTGACTACAGGATATCAGTAAAAGATATCTATCTTTCTACTGGCCAGTAGACAATTGGCACAGTACTATGATAATACATCAGACCTTTACCTTATACATCAGAAACCCACTATCATCATCATGGCAATCCTTGTTCCTCATTCTCCTGGAGGTTGAGATTATAGGCATCAACCACCACATGTGGAAAGAGAAACTTTATATGTCCACTGGACTGCAGTTTCTTCCCTGGGATATGGCATGGACACAACTGAAATTATATTATCCTTTGTCATGTTCTATAAATTCAGCTTCTATTTTTGTTCAAGTTGTCATTTCAAAGCTGACTCCACATGTACCCCATCCTTACTCAAAAGAGCTCAAGGAAGTAATTTTAAGGAACTTTGGGAATGGTGTCCTGGGAAAACTTATTTTTACAGCTGAAGCTTAAGATCCCTATTTAAACATTACTAACCAACTAGTTCTAATTAAGGCTTTTAATTAAAAACTAAAAATTACTATAGTATGTTCGGGGGCAGTGATTATATTTGTAAAATACTATGTAATTTTCCATATATAAAATCTAAAGTACATATGGGGGCAGAGTACCTGAAAAAGTCACTACAAGCCGCCAACACACAGCGATGACATGGGATTATTTCTTCTTTCATGACTATTTTGAAATCATAAAAGATATTCTGTTCTCTAAAACTCTGTAGTACTCTTAAAATTTTCTGTCCATGATCTTCTGATGCAAGGAAATTCTTCTTTTCAGATGAGATTTCATTCCATGAGTTTTGTTCATTGAAATCATATGAATTAGCCATATCCAATTCTACCTGTTCTTAGAACTGGAATAAAAAAAAATATTGTAGAAAGTTAATGAATTTTTCAGACTTAATTTGCCCTCTTCAGGCTGGCAAAATAGCTTATGAGGTAAGAGCTCTGGACTTGCAAGCTTAGTGACCTAAATCAGGTTCACACAAAGACCCCACTTAAAGGTGGAAGAAGATAACTGACTCCATAAAATTATCTTCTGACATCCACATGCTTGTCACACACACTCAGTACTAAATAAAATGAATCATAAAAATGTAATCATGGTGTGAAATTGTAATATTCAATAGCAGCAATAACATGACAGTAAACCTTACTTTAAACATGTTTTTATGAATTTCTTATTTGAATTAATAAATATATAATTGAGGCTTGAAATCTATGGTAATAGGATTGACTGTACAGGCTGTATGGATGCCTACCCTTTTTAGGCCTTCACTACATGCCTCATCTTATTGTTATTAAACAAATATTATTCCCAAAGCAGTTCTTCTTTTAGGGTACAGTATACAGTCTGTGTTCTTTTATGCATAATCTTTTGGGGGAAAAATCAGGATTAAAATGTTGATGCTGACATACCAACTTCATGTCTTCTAACTCCAACCTAAACCCTTGCAAGAGAATTGACTTAAGAAAAAAAGCCACCAGAGTTTAGTGGCATCAGTTGATTTATGGCTGTGGTGGTTTGATTGAAAATGGCCCCCATCGGCTCATGGAGGGTGGGACTATTAGGAGGCATCACCTTGTTGGAGTAAGTATAGCTTTGTTGGAGGAAGTATGTCACTGGTAGGTGGGCTTTAAGGTTTCAAATGCTCAAGCCAGGCCCAGTGTCACTCTCTTCCTGCTGCCTAGCCATTGGGATTCCTGGCTCCTTTCCTAGCACCATGTCTGCCTGTGTACTGCCATGCTTCCAGTTATGATAAAAATGTTGACTAAACCTCTTAAGTATGAGCCAGTCCCAATTATGAGTTGCTGTGGTCATGGTGTCTCTTAACAGCAATAGAAACCATAACACAATGATCATTAGAACAGTGACCTTTTTGAAAGCAGAAAGAAAAACAGCATACTAATACTAGTAATATTGTAAATAGGTATTCTAAATATAAAGTAAAGAATGTAAAACATCAGGAGGCCAGAGAATCATTAACTCCCCAAATAATAAACTCAGGTCCAAACACACAAAAAATAACACCAAAAATTAAGAACTAAAACAGGAAGGAAGACTGAAAACTTGGGAAATCAGAGAAATAGGGAAACTGATTCCCTAGTACCTCTTTCTTGTGGTTCATTGCCTTAAAATCCCCTGATTCCTAGTGGCTTAGGACAATTTAGTCCTCTCATGGGTATTGAGTGCTTAACTGGAGCTTCTTGCTTGGGTTTTCACAGAACTGTAGAGAGTTTAGCTATGACTGGAATCACCTGAAGTCTGATATCTTTAATATGGCCTCTTTTAAGGGAAGCCATGAATAAGAACTACTGAGCTGGAATGTAGTGGTGCACATCTTTAATCCTAGCACTTGGGAGGCATGACAGGCAGATCTCTGTGAGTTCAAGGCCAGCCTAGTCTACAGAGAGAGTCCAGGACAGGTTCCAAAGGAACACAAAGAAACACTGTCTCAAAA
>LOEQ01006126.1:24054-40082 GCA_001685075.1 Bramus lutescens
GCAACAGCAAACAGGCTCCTTGCTTCTTCGTGTCTCCCCCTTGGGGCTTGTTGATCTTCACTGTTGGGTGCCACAACCCATAACTTAGCATACATATGGAGGCCCAGTCTCAGGAAGAAGAAGATGGCCACTCTGATTTTATTAGCAAGTAGTTTAAAAAATGTGTCTAATAGCTCAAGGAACACTTCTGGGTATAGCCCCCGATACAGAACACAGTGCACAGGCATGAGCCTGAGAGGTCGGTCTGTTCCATGTACAGGGACATGGCACACACAAAGTACATTCAAATGGTTTAAAAAAAAATCTACTTAAATACATCATGGACTCATCCACAATGCAATGACTGCAACTGAAATAAGACTAGGACTCTCGACATCCATCCAATGATAGTTCATATTTCAGCTGATACATCCCAGCTCTTTCTTGACCCACAATCCAGAGGCTGTCATTGACTTCACTAAATTCACTGGAGTGACACTAAAATACCCCATCCATCTTTCACCTGCCTGACCTCTGAGGTGATAAATCTGCGCATCTCTCTTGAGGACTCGACACTTCCTTGCCCTCCCTCTGCAAGGTTCTGCCAGCCCCACAAGATTACAATTTCTCCAGCAATTAACAATTATCTCACTTCTCTTAATATTGCAAGTGAGCCAGATTAAAAAAAAAAGTGGCTGTCATTCTGAAAAGTCAATGCTGCATACTTTCAATCTTGACACATATTATGCCTTTTCTCCAACCAACTCCAGTCATACAAAAAGAGGCATTTTAGCCCTAGGAAAGAAGCCATGCTGGGGAACTATTTGCCCTGAGGTCTAAAAGACTCCGTGAAGCTTCCCCAGGGATATTCTCCTAGTACCTTGGCACGAAGATGCTAAATAAATAAAAGTACATTGATCATCTAATTCAAAACTTATGTACCGACTGAGAAAAAATGATTTTCTATAGGAAATAAAGCCTAATGGGAGATAGGTTATTTGTTTCAAACTATAAGAAAAGCAACTGTTACTTAGGTTTTGAGAATCTAAGTACACATTCTAATAATAGGGTTGATAACAGCATGCATAGGAATTTGATATTACTTCACAAACTATACTAAAATAATTTATTCTTTAATTTTTGCATTTATCATTCATTTTCCCTGGATTTATATGACTTGTTTATATGGTTGCTTGGTGCTGCTTTATAATCTTAACTAATTTTTTTATTGTTACATGTGATTATTTGACTGTAAGAAGACTTTATTTTGAAAAGCATATTCATTATCAAAGTTTTATTAAAATTCAATATGAAGACTCAAATTGTCATGACTATAGAAATGCATGCAGAAATATTTTAGATTCATTTCTTTCTAAACAAATATTATAAAAAGAAAACAACTCTCAAGATTTTTTAAGCAACTGAGTTGTTTTTATAATACATTTCTCTGTATCTTTCTAAAAAATTATTTTAGAAGAGACTCCTGATTTATCCTAATCAGAATGTTTGCAGGACACAAGGACAGAAGGGAAAATGAAACCCACATTTCCAAATTACCAGGTTATAAGCACATTTGAACAGCGTTCTTAACGTCTAGGTCTGGGCAGGATTTCCAAATTACCAGGCTGTAAACATACTTGAACAGTGTTCCCATAGTCTGGGCAGGATTTTTACAGCACATTCCTGTAAGCCCTGAACAGCAGAGGCTACAGGATTAATTGGAGGCGAGACTAAACAATGTAATGAGACCCTGTTTCAAAAATATTGTGTAACTCAACAAAATACGTGATATGTTTATATAGAAATGTCACAGGAGATGGCCAATTCAGGCGACTTATCCACTATTGTGAGGAATCTAAGCTAGTGTCCTCCCAGTAGACTCCTGGGAGATTCCCCTGAGCTAGGCTTCATCCCCAACTGGAAATGCTCCCCACCAAGCAGTTTTTCTCAGCAGTTTCCTGTATCTTCTCCCCCATCCTGATTATTCATGTTCCCATCTCCCATCTATATACATATGCAAAAATAATTCAGACATCCCAATCTATGAAAACAGGGCACGAAAGTATCTTAGGGCTTACCAAACCTATGTAGTAACTCTATGAGTGTCTATTACTGTAAAGTGGGAAATAGCTATATATTGTTTGTTCAATTTGATTATACCACTCTCTTCTGCTTTGGAACTCAACAGACATGCTTAAACTTGTGCACCATTGACTTTTTATTATGAACCTCTTTTGACAAAATTTCAGGTATTTTTCTTAAATTTCATTAGGAATGATCTTCTGTTCTCAGTTTATTTAATACTCACCTCTTTCTAGTTTGTCTTACCTGAAGTTGTTTCTTAGACAGCATGAAAAAGGTCAGTTTTTAAAATGATGTTTCCTTACCTAGAGAGTTAAAATTCCTATGATTATTAACTTTTCATTCATTCAAAAAAATTTTCTGAGTACTAACAACATGCCTGTGGAAAAGTACAAGGTCAGTTCAGATGAGGAAGTCTGAGAAGGGGTGACTGGAGCTGCGTAGTAAGTACCAAGAGTGTCACAAGACTAAGCGGGAGAGATAAAAAGATCTCTTCCTCACAGTTAAAAGACTTTTGATGGTCCTTGTCTGCCTATGTTACTCTGTCATCATCTCAATCTGTGTAATCTGTAAATAACCATTTCTGCCTCACAGTTTTTGAGAGAACAGAACATATGAGAAAAATTTATAACAGGCAGCAGATTAAGCAAGTTGTATGGCACTGTGTGGTTCATCAGGAAGAAAGAGTAAGCTGAAGGAGTTGTTCTATCCAACTGATAATAATAGAGTTAAAAGTTCCTAGCAGCAACAATGCAGAAGCCCCCTTACAGAGGGGAGAAGGAAATCAATGAGTGCAGCTAAAGCAATTAGAATATAACTAGAGGCCTATGCGGAAGGTAAACTTGAAGATAACAAGGGGATCCCCAAAATAAGATGGTATTGCAGTTAAGTTAAATCCTACTTTGTCCATACTTTTAATACAGGGCAAATAAAAGTTAAAAGGTGCCCACTATATCATAATCTAAACAATTTTTGGTAATTTTACTTGAAAAAAATTTGGAGATTTTTTTCAAGGACATAATATAATAAACATTTGGAAACATACATATTTCAATATTGATTATACTTATTATATAAATTGTGTGTGTGTTACATACAAACTAAGAGAATATCTACTCAGCTTATATACTATGAAAAAAACATGAAGACCAGGCATTCCAGGTCTATTATCAGTTAAGATACTGAGAAACTTTCCAGACTGATAAATAACAGTATTATGCTTAAGCAGGATAATTCTGATGAATCAAATATGAGAAATATTGCTCTGATTTTTTGTGATTTTGCTGTTCTTGTTAAGATTATTATGGTACAGTAATATTTACAATAAATAAGTAAGTTGCAAAGATTGGCAGGAACTGTGATAATTAGTTTTCTAAGAACATAAAGCATATGGTACGTTTTTAACACAAACATGTATTGTTTGATAATAAATTTTAGTTGAACTGCTTCCATCTGGTTAAGTCAATCTTAAGTGCCCTATTGGAGTGTCATAGAGCACTTTGATAAATAACCTCAACATAATAATTTTTAAGGAAGACTGTCTCCACAAATACTACAAAATACTACATAAAAACTTTTGCTTAAAGTTAACTAAAGTAATTCTAATAGATAATTCTCAGTAAGTAGTATAGAAGTGGTCAATTACATGTCTTATTTAATAACCCATTTTTAGAAATTCCATCACTCTAGTTGGTTCATGCTCTTTTTTTCTAGGGAATCTAAGTTATTTATGAAGACAATAGTCCAAACCTATGCTCATGGTGCTGAGTCTTAGAAACATATCCAGAGATGGAGCTCGGGGAACCCCAGAGAAGAAGAGGAAGAAGGATCATAGGAGCCAGAGGAATCGAGGACACCATGAGAATATGGCCCACAAAATCAGCTATGTAGGGCTCATGAAGGCTCACTGAGACTGAAGTCACAGAGCCTACCAAGGACTGAGCTAGGCTCTCTGAATAAATGTTATGGTTGTTCAGTTTAGAGTTTTTTTGGGGGTAAACTACTGAGTGAGAGTGGAGGTGTCTCTGAGTCTGTCGCCTTCTCTTGCGACCCTTTTTCTCCTACTGGATTGCATCACACACCCTTGAAAATGGGGTTGTGCCTAGTCTTATTGCATCTTGTTATGCATGTTTGGCTGATATCCCTGACAGATGTACCTTTCTGAAGAGGAAGAAGGGAGATAGGGAGAGACAAGAAGGAGTAGAGTGAAGGTAACTGCAGTCAATTGTTTGTATTGTGTGTGTGTGTTGTATGAGAGAAGATTAAATCAAAAGGAAATAGAAGAAAAGAATTAAAAGTGCCCAAAAAGAAAATAAATTTTACTTATCTTTTTGGATAGCATTTTTATTCTTTCTTTCTTTTTTTGATGTTCATTACATATAAAATATTTTAATATCTGTATAGTTTTGCATATACATTTCTGAAATTCTCAAACATTTACTTTTAATAAGTTCAAATAATAATTCAGAGGGAAGTAAATCTTCCATTTTTACAAAAGATTATGTTTTCTTTAAGCTGATCACAAGGCAAAGTAATTAGTTCGTATTCAAGAACTACAACTGTGATTCTACAGACAAGGTCAATGTACTGATAAGATCACATTATAGGACATGTGTTGAAACCGAAAGCATGGATGGAAAAGTGACTTTATCTTCTAGCTTTGTGCTAATTCTGGAACATGTGTTTATTGAATAAAATGTTTACGAGATGGCTTTCATTGTTAAGCGATTTTGATATATTATGTTTTCTGTAAATTGGAACACATTAATTGGTGTAAAGCAATGTCATATGTCTGTCAAAGTTGACAATTAATGAAATATGATTGTAATTCAAAATCCAGAAATAATATTGCCAACAGATTTGTGAACCATATAGTAGTTATCAATATTCTCATGGAAAGGGAAGGTATTGAGAACAGGTAGTTTTGTGTCTTGGAAACCTTCCAGAAATTGTAAATCTGTTTGTTCATTCTCCTCTCCTATCCCTAGTCTGAGTTTTTTGTTGGGCATCTGCCTCCTGCTCTCCCTGAAGACCAACTTTCCCTGCTCTTGAGTCCATATGGAACCAGAAGGCTTTCCCATTGTGTAAACTTTTTTACTTTCAAGAGGCTAACCCTAGCTGAGACCAGAGTTTCTTATTTTTAATTCTAAATCTCAAAGAATCCTATTCTTCCTTAGCTTTATTCCATTTTATCCATCTAGATGACCCAGATGACATGGCCTCAGGTACAGACTTGACATCTTGGACTGATCTAATGTGTCAGAGTTTAGTCAGAAGAGATGAGCCATCCTGGGTGTTAGATTTGTAATTAAAGGTTTAGAACTGTCAAAGAGCAGTGGGGATGAAGGTCACAGAGAAGTCAATTTAAACAGATACAAAATTACCTGTCTAGATGGCATTTTCAAAAACACAACTACAGACCTCAAACGAATACCTCATGAACCACCATGCCTCCCCTCTATTGTTAAGAAGTTACTGCTAAGTCAATGGTACTTAAGGCAGGTTGCATAACTCAAAAGATATAATTTTAGGACAAAAATATTTACTTTTCATTTTAAAAAGCAAAAATCAGTGACTACAGTCCATAACTGGGTATCCAAATGACATAGACATGCCATTCTTTATTCCCACTGCCTGTTACAATGCTGTTCTAATTTAACAACTACTTCTGGGAAGCATATCTCTGTATTAACCTTGACTTTGACATCCTCCTGCTGGTGATTACTCATTCTTGACTATCTCTTCTAAACACACTTTTGATTTTAATCCTTTATCTCTCATTGCTTGATAATCAGCTGAACCATTCAATATATTGCTTAGTTTTACAGGTCCCACTCTCTACGATTAAAGAGCATCCAAGAAGGTAAGATAGTGTTCCAGAATAACTGTCATCCAGATATTAAATATAATATGTAGTCCTTAGGAGTCTGGGAACCACAAAATACACGATTATAAACCATAAATCTAGACCTCTTTTCCACACAACTGGTTACAGTGCAAAACATGAAGTCCTGAGAGTCTGGCAAAGATATTGGGATATCCTCTGTCCCAATAGCACAATATCTTAGAAGATGATTATTCAGAAATAATTCTTCATTGTGTAAATGTACCACATTTTCTTCTTTTGCGGGAATGCTATAATGTTTCCAGTTTCTGGCTCTTATAAATAAAGTCACTATTAACAAAGTTAAACAAGTGTCCTTGTGGAAGGAGCATCCTTTGGGCATATGCCTTAAAGGGTTATAACTGTGTCTTGAGGTAGATTGATTCCCAATTTTCTGAGGAACCACCACATTGATTTTCATAGTGACTCTACGAATTAAGCACTCCTACCAGCAATGAAAAAGTATTCCCCTTGTTCCACATCCTCTCCAGTATAAGCCTTCACTTGTGTTTTTTATCTTAACTATTCTGACAGGTGTAAAATGAAATCTCGGAGTAGTTTTGGTTTTCATTTCTCTGATGGCTAGAGAGGCTGAATGTTTCTTTAAGTGTTTTTAAACCATTTGAGATTCTTCTATTAAGAATTTTGTTTAGATTTATACCCAATTTTTAATTGAATTATTTAGCTTTTTAATAAATCTAGCTTCTTGAGTTCTTTATATACTTTGGATATTAGCCTTCTCTATTAGCCACATATCTGGATATGTGGAGTTATCAAAAATATTTTCTCATTCTATAGGTTGCCTTTTTCTCACTTGGTGATATCCTTTGCCTAACAAAAGCTTTTCAATTTCATGACTTCCCATTTATTAATTGTTTATCTTAGTGTCTGTACTATTTCTGTTCTGTTCAGAATGTTGTCTCCTGTAACAATACATTCAAGGCTATTCCATATTTTCTCTTCTATGAGGTTCAATGTATATGGTTTTATATTGAAGTCATTGTTCTGTTTGAACGTGAGTTTCATTCATTGTGATAGATATGAATCTATTTGCCTTCTTCTACATGCAGACATCCAGCAATACCAGCACAATTTGTTGAAAATGCTCTTTTTTCCTCATTGTATATTTCACTTCTTTATTAAAAATCAGGTGTCCATAATAGATGTATGGATTTTTGTCGGGTATTCTATTTGATTCAAGAACTGACATAAAAGAGATTGAATCTTAAAAATAGATACAGTAACAAAGAATTAAGAATTTTAGTATACTTTGCTTTCCAGAGCAATGAAATCCCAGAGAGCTAGGAAAAAAAAACATTACTAGCAAAATTAAAATTAGGAGCATCTAGAGAGATTTGTCAGTGGTTAAGAGTACTTGTTGCTCTCCCAGAGGAGGCAGGTTGGATTCCCAGAAACAACATGGTGGCTTACAACTGTCTGTAACTACTTTCCAATGATCCAAAAGCCTCCTCTGGCCTTCATTGGTACTAGGTACACACATGGTACACAGACATACATGCACATAAAGTATCAATACATTTACTTTTCTAAAGTGCTCACTGCTCTTACAGAAGACCCCAGTTTGGTTCCTAGAGCCAATATGGGTGGTCACAATCCTCTGCAATTCCATTTTTTTGGAGATGTGACTCCCTCTTCTGTCCTTTGAGGGCCCTCATTTGTGTATGATGAACCTGAACTTAAGCAAATATACACATACACACATAAATAAAAATCAATAAAGCTTAAAAATTCATAGCAAGTAATGCTGCTTGACATCAGTTTTCTGAAGGAAGGTAAAGTGTAGAACACTTTTAAGGAATCTTATTAAGTACTTAGGAGAGTAGATAGATGGCAATAATCTTTAGTAGGGCCCAGCATTTTCACTGGAGTATAACAGAAGGATTTGCAATGAGCACCAGGAGTCCTGCAGAAAACTGTTTCGAGCCCATTGAGAGAATGTGGATGGAGGAATGGACAGTCACTTCTTGAAAAGTAGGAACAAGGAGGCAAGGAAAATGTGGGTGCTGAAGCAATATCTACTGAGGCATACCCACTGAGATAAAAGCACCCATATAAAGAATACTGTTAATAGGGATCTGGGCTGCATTGTCGACGTTTAAAGACTTGAGCATAAGAAAATATTACAGACACTCATACAAAGGTGGGGCAGGAGAGGTGATAGAAGAATGCAGTAGGGCTATGCAGGTAAAATCCAAAGAGCTCGTGGGGAGGTGAGGCCACCCAGGAGATCCTATGCCAGGGATTTCTATCTTTTTCTTTTTTTATGAAAATCGATTCTTCTCTCATAAAATACATCCTGACCAAAATTTCCCTTCCTCCTAAGATCCCCCATATCCCTTGTCTCCCTGATCCATTCCCCCTCAAGATACATTAAGACAAGGCGATCCAATAAGAGGGGGGGAAAAAGTCTCAAGAACAGGAAAAAGAGTCAGAGATACACCTGCTCCCACCATTCAGAGTCTCACAAAAGCACCAAGCTAATGTTTATAACACATATGTAGAGCATCTGGTGCAAACTCATGAAGGCCCTGTGCTTGAAGCTATAGTTTTTGTGAGCCCATGTGAGCCCTGATTTCTGTTTTTGAAAACATTTCTTCAAAACAAATGGTTTGAGGGTCTAGCACTACCATCCAGCTGAAAGATTCTAGATGTTTCTATCACAGTATTAGATGAAGACTAACAAATTCTGAAGATAACATTCTATTTTCCTAAAAATAGAAGTTTCCTTTTTTTTTGCTATCTGCCTCTCTTGGAGAAAATGAGGCATGTTATTGAGGCATTTATAAAAGAATTTCATCTTCTTGCATTTAGTAATCTTTTGGGAGGAATTCAGAAAGAAATAAAGTAGGATAAATCTCGCTTGTCACCATGTTTCTTGTTTTCAGGCAGTTTGTGCAGCTCACTTAGCATTGGTTATCTAGTGTTCACAGATGCTCAGTCTACAGTGTCTGTTACCATTCGATGTGCGATCTACAGCAGCTTCCCTCCTGTTTTGATGTTTCAAGGTTAGTTTGCTGTGAAGTGACCTCTGTCACTGGTTCTGATCTTCATCAGTCTGTGATGTGAGTTTCAATACTGGGGCAAAAAATAAAGTCAATGAATATATCTCAGAGACCAGTTATTGGAAGATACAGCAGGATGTTAAAACATGTCATCCTGTCTCTAGTTAATTCTGTATCCTCTCCCAAACACATGTGGGGTTTTGTGTTATTCTATATATGTTAAATGCAGTCTTTTAAAAGGGAGCTAACACTGATTCTGAAGAAAAAATGAGTGCTATAGACAGTTCTACATTTTCTCCAAGACCATAAAACACTAAATGATGATCTTACAAACATTGCATTTATCAGTTGTAAGTGCTTTGGCCTGGCAAGGAGAATCAGCAGACCCTTGCATTAAGCCTTACAACTTTAGTCCAAACTTCAGAAGCCACATGATGAATGAACAGAACCAACTTCCACAGCTTTTCTTCACCTCTGCATGTGTGTTGTGGCACACATATGCCATGAAAACATACCTACCTACTCATTAATAAATGCAAACACTGCCTAATGAAACAAGAATTTACATTGGTGATAAATGTACAGAGTTTTAAGGTGCACAGTCCAAGATTCTCCAGTGAATTTAGTTCTATTAACAACCAGAAGGTTTGCGAGCACAGTGGGTACCTGTGGCACTCTCTGGAGGCCTGTCTGCCACTTTGAAGTCTGGAGGAAAGCCTGATCAGGAGAACCCAACTAAGCCTTGAGCCACAGAAACAGAAAGATGTCGAGGTCCTTTGAAGTCTCTAAATCTGAGACCCACTTGGAAATGCGCTTGGTGCCCACAGAAGCTAAAAGAAGGCATCAGATCTCCTGTAATTGGAGTTATAAATCTCTGTGAGCCACTATGTGCATGCTGGGTACCAGACCTGGTTCCTCTGCAAGAGCAGTAAGTGCTCTCAACAAGAGTACTATTCTTAAAAATTTAAAAGCTACTGACGTAGTTCATGCTATTATATTTTATTATTTCTTGCCAACCCATAAAGCTAAAATGAGGCAAACTTTTTTGCTTTAATTATTCATTTGTTTATTTTGAGACAAGGCCTTACTATGTATGCCATCCTGGCCTGTAGTGATCCTCAAACCTTTTCTTCCTGAGGGCTGATCATAATAAGCTTGAGGCACCATACCTGGCCTTCAAGGTGAGCTGCTTCATTGTTGGCATTTGTACAATGGCCTGCAAGTAGCTGTCAGAAGATAAGCCCTGGGAGTCATATCTTTCATTCCACATTGAGATCTTAAGATTAATCTCACATAATCATGTTAGTCTACCTGTTAAACTCTCCCTCCAACCTTCCATAAGCTTTTTTCTTTTATTATTATTATTATTAAAAAATTTCCATCTCCTCTCCTCCTCCCAATTTCCTCTCCCTCCCCCCTCCCTCTCCCCTCCATTTCCAGTCCAGAGAGCAGTCAGGGTTCCCTGCCTGAGGCCTTTGAAACATTCTGGACCTTTCTAATCTGGTCCTCTTAAATTCTACTTTATTAAACATGCTCAGTTAAGGAAAGCGAAACCAGAGGTCTCTAAATCAAGTCACAGCATTTTCACTTTAGGTCTGGAGAATGTGGTTACCATGACTATAATTTTAAGAAACAGAATTGCCTCTGTCCTTGAATGACCATTTAAGCCATGAGATGATAATTTCTTAGAATAAGTTATCATATCATAAATTCTCAGCTGATGATTAAAGTCCCCAGAAACTCTGCATCAGGTTGCTAGTTTATTCTTGAAAAAATTTCTATGACACTTAGTTGAATTCATGAAACATAACTTTATAATTTGGACTGAGGATTTTAAATTTGAATCTAGAATTTAGGATCATATATCTTCAATAAAAACCCAAAAAATAACCACTGAAATGTTATAGATGTTACTTCTGAAAGCAAAAGACAGCCAGATGCCATCTGGTCCAGTTTTAGAGCCAGAATGTTTGTTGTCTATTGTTACATCCCCCAGAGAGCTGTCATTACAGCTTTAGGGTTCCAGGAATGAACAAGGTTGATGGGGAGGAAGCAATTAGCTATGGCCACTGGACTCAAGGTAACACACTTGCTATAAGAAGAAGGTGGAGTTAGAGAGAGTGGAGAATAATGATAGATAATAAATAGACAATAGACAGTGAATAATGACATTGGGCCAGAATCGGGAACCTGGCTATAGAACATTCATGTGGAACTCATTAGAAACTGAGTAATCCCAGAATTTTTTTTTTCAGTTAAAGGTTGCTACAAAAGTTGGAAGATGAGACATATTTTAACAGTTTCTTAAAGTGGTTCATAGTTTTTCTCTTACTATGTTTTAAAAGTTTATTTATTAAAAAATAANTCCAGGTACCCATAGAGGCCAGGAGGATAAATTGGATTCCCTTGAGCTATTATAAGCCACCTCACAAAGATGTTAGGGATCAAGCTCAGGTCTTCTGCAAAAGGGGTAAGTACTCTTGACTGCTCTCTCCTAGTTTCTTTTCTGTTAGCATGACAAAACACCATGATGAGAGAAAAGTAGAAGGACATGTCATGTATTTATGCTCACAATTCCTAAGGGTTAGAGTCCATTATGACCCAAAAAGTCACTGCAGTTGGCTGGGAAGATTAGTGGCAGAAGCAGGAGGCTGCCTGGTGGCATTACACCTACACTCCTCAAGAAACAGTGAACAGGAAACTGGCTCAGGCTATAATGCCTGTAGACCTGCTGCTGTTGGCCCTTCCTCCAGAGATCTGCACCCCCAATGTGTTTCAGTCTTCCCAAACACCACAGCTAGGGACCCATGTTCAGGTATGTGAGCCTAGTAGAAACAGTTCACACTCAACCTACCTTAGACCCGAGAGAAGGACACTTAGGGTGGCATTTTGTTCACATGGAAACATGGCAGAGGCTAGCATGATTGTCTATTCTGATAGTCATCCTGCTAATATACAGTCCATTCACAATCAGAACAACACAAAAGAGTAGAAAAAAATGCCAAAGGAATAGAAAGAAACTGGGGCAATGATCTATGTACTCACTATTATGTTTATGGTAACAGTCTTGTGCCTGTGTTCACACCACACACATTACAAACTTTCATTTTCTAAGCAGATGTTGATTGTTACATTAATAATTGATTAGATCATGGAAATCACATACATCACCCTGTGAATGGAGAAGAGAGAGCTAAGGAAGGCAAAAGAATAATGCAGCTACAATCAATCACACAAATCTGCTTTGTCTGTTCTAGAAGAGCAGATCAGGGTAGAGCATCTTCTTAAGTGACTTGAGAAGGAGCAGAGATAACTGATTACAGTAAGTTCTAATGATGACAAGAGAGGTCGTTACTAATAGTTCCCTTATGGGATTTCTACCAGTATAAGATTCAGATTTGAAAAATTTTTGTGCCAAAAAAGGAATATCTGTGTTTCTCATCAACGTGTATAGACCTGGAATCACAGGAGAGATTACAGCGATGGCTTTGAAATTAGCCAGCTTGCAGACAACAGAGTAAGATTCTTCATTAAGTCTACAAACAGGAGACAACCAGAAACATGGCAGTAATAAAGAAGATATGTGTAAAAGACAAAGATTACATATGTATATGTCAAATAAAATGTAAGTAAAACTTGTAAGAAAATGTGTCTTATATCCAAAAATAATAGATCTCAACCTACACTTGATTCTGTTCTGATAATGCTATTGAGTTTCAATAATAAAAAAACAATAGAGCGTTCAGGAAGATGTTGTAAAGTGTGTTCAATGGAGGAAAGCTAACGTTGCCTTTACACTTCCCTAGAAGAAATACAGTCCCTGAAGAAAGGTATAGCAGCTAGCACATTATACAGGGAGGCATGCCACTTGGCCAAGGTGTGTGCTCTCCGTCATGTTTTCTTCAGGCAACAAAACAAAGAAACAAACATTTTTTTGAGCAAGTTAAAATTGGTGACTATGCAAACGTGATCCATTCATTAAAAGACTATGACTCTTCAAAATTCATCCATGAATAAAAAACTAAGGAAAGAGATGAGAGGAAACTAGTAAGATACTATATAAAATACTGTAGCTTAAGCATAAAAATAAAATTTTCAAATTGAGAAGATTCTAGTCACAACATAGTTTAAAAATAAAAACAACTCATCACAGAGAACAATCGGTAGGTTATAAACCTTGAGAAGTTAAAAATTGAATAGGAATAAAAGATGAGATGGAGTTATTTATAGTAAAATTTATGAGAGGAAAATATGAGAAATTAAGGCACTGTTTTCCTTATTTTTCTTTTCAAATTGTGAATAAATAGTTAAGTTCTGTAGTTAGTGTAGTTTTGTTGTGATTATTTTAACTTCAGGATATTGTAAGAAATTAACACATTTCATGAGTGCATTGATCAGTATTCTTTTATGGTGACAAAAACACTTGGTGCAATATACTTAACAAAAGACAGAGGCTATTTTCAGTGTGGGGTAGAGATCTCAGTCTATGATAAGTTAGCCCTGTTGCTTTGGGTTTATGGTATCAGAGAACTTCAGGGCAAGAATACAAGGTGGAAATGCCTGCTTACCTTACAACAACCCAGAGGCAAATAAGGAAAGTCGGAAAGTTCTGGGCTTCCAATAGTCCTATCAAAGCAAATCTCCAGCAACCAAATGTCTTTTCCCTCGCCCCACCTGTGAATGGTTTTAATACTTTCAACAGTGGCATGTGCTGGGGCTCAAGTCTTAAACACACAGGTCATTTAGGTACATTCAAGATGTAAACATTAGTATGTATACATATATATATATAATTGTATATATATATTATATATATAAATTTCATTTTAATTTGGTGTTTTTGTTCCGTTTCCTCTCTTTTTAAAATTTTAGGCAAATTGATATAATAGTTTTAAATTAGTATGTGCTATTTTAAGCCATTGTTCCATATTCTGTCAATATGGCTTTCTGACTCCATTTAAGAAAATATTTAGGAAAATATCCAACCAACATTACATGACAATTTTGGATATTATTTTTAGAACTAGTTTTAAGGGTAGTTTCGCATTGGCAGAAAAATCGTGAAGAGTACAAAGAATTGTAAACCTAGTTCTCTCACTACTGATGTCTTTATTACCACAAGAAAATACATGTTAACAGGATGTAACATGAGGGCTGGCTTGTTGGGGTTTCTGTCCTGCCCAGTACCCCACAGCNAAACTGATTGGCCCATTAGCTCAGTCTTCTTATTAGCTATTGTAGCTTATATTAACCCATTATTCTTATCTATGTTAGCCACGTGGCTCAGTATGTTTTACAGCAAGGCAGGTTACATCTTGCTTTTCTGTGGTCTGGGGAGGAATGGGAGGAATGGGCTTTCTCCTTTCCGGCATTCTACTGTTCTCATTTATATATATATATTCTGGTTGACCCGCCTATACTTCCTGCTTAGCCAATCAGCATTTTATTAAAATACATGATTGACAGAATACAGACAATTCTCCTGCACCAGCAGGATACTATGGAAACAAGACAAATCTGAGCCTTTCTAAACACACTGTTAAATAAAGACTGTGTTTTACTCAGTTGTCCTTGATAAAACGTTAATACCTCTCTTCAAATATTTAACTAAAGGTTCATCTTGGATGTGAAATTAATCAATTCCCCCCCCTTTTTTGTTTTTTTTTTCGAGACAAGATTTCTCTGCTCTCCTGGAACTAGCTCTTGTAGACCAGGCTGGCCTAGAACTCAAAGAGATCCACCTGCCTCTGCCACCCAAGTGCTGGGATTAAAGGTGTGTGCCACCACCAGCGGCCTGGCTAGTTCCCTTTTTTTTTTAATGATCAGCAAATTTTAGAAGGGATAGTTAGATATTTTCTAGAATGTTCCTTAATAGAGATTGGCACGGTGTTTTACTAATGCTTAGACAGACTGTGACTGGAGCTTAGAGACCAAAGAGGTGAACTTTCATTCTAACTACATCAGGTCAGGAGTAGATGCCAGCCAGACGGGCTAGCCAGGCATTGCCAGGAATCCACCTGTCTCGACCTTCCTAGCCATGGGATGACCATTGTGCACCACCACACCTGGCTTTTGTGGATCTAATGCAGTTTCTGCTTGCACAGCAAGTGCTTTAGAGGCTGAGCTAGCTCTGCAGTTCTGCTAATACACTTCTCTGGAACACTGTAAGGTTTCTCAGCTGTTAGTTAAGGTTCCTCTCTCATGGTCCATGTTCCACTTTTCAGATGAAGCTACTTGCAGCTCAAGAAGTGAAGGGAGGTTCCACCCCCTGAGAGCAGAATGTCTATATACATTATTTGCAATTTTTTAATGGCCACTATTTTATTGTTCCCCTACTTATTTGCTATGCCACCATGGATTATGGATTTTGAATTATAATAAGAACCTGCAGATCCCCTTCATTTAAAATAATTACCTAAAACTGCACCCTTTAGACACAGAGACACACCTGCAGTGAGATCGTTGCTGTGCTGGTCATACAGTTGACTCCTTTGTTGCCACAGGCATTCTGTAATCCCTTCATCTTCTCCATGAGTTTCTGTGGACATACACTCAGGTTTACATTGTATGCTATGAACCTCTATGTGTTTCAACATATACAGAGTATCCCAAAATCTTCACCACAGTACAGACAGATGAGTCTCATCTTCTAAAGCAACCCTGTGCACTGCATGCTCTACCTGCTCCCCACTGAGAATTTTTAATTCCTGTTCATCTATAGTTTTTTTCTCTTCTTGATTTGAAAAGACAACATGTATCAATTTTGATTAAATATTGAGTCATTAATCTTTTTTTAATGATATCTATTTCTTTAAAATTATTTCATCAAGGAAATTATCAGAATGGGATGGCATCCTTGGAAAGAATACACAGCTTACTTAAACTAGAAGGATCCTACCATCCTCCAAGGTTATCAGATGTAAATTAAATATACTGTTTAGAAATTCAAGCAATTTAGTGAAAGGAGTGGTGGGCCGCTTCCTGCCACCCAGCTCCCGGCTAGCTTAACCCGAAATAATTACATGGAAACTGTATTCATTTAAACACTGCCTGGCCCATTA
>LOEQ01006126.1:44243-55221 GCA_001685075.1 Bramus lutescens
TTTTTCCTTGACCTTTGATCACCCAAGAAACATAAGTGCTTATCTCTTCTTGAGATGCAGGGAAACTTGCTTCATCATTTTTCTCTTTTTTTATTTTTTATATATTTTAATTAGAATAAAATAAAGTGATATACAAAGAGGTTTTCACAATAACGAAAATAGCTCCATGATTTATTTACTTATTTGTTCCTCCCTCATAGATCACATCCTAACTGTAGTTTCCCCTTCCTCCATTCCTCCTAGTCAGTCCCTGCTACCTTCCTTTTCTCTAGATCCACCTCTCCTCTGATTCCCTCCAGAGAAGATCAGGCCTCTCAAGGATATCAACTGAACACGGCATAACAAGTTACAAGAAGGCTAGACACCCTCATATTAAGCCTACATGAGCAACCAAGTAGGAGGAAAGGGTCCCAAGAGGAGGCAGAGACATTCCCTACTCCCACTATTAAGAGTTCCACGGAAACACCAAGCTACAAACTGTAACACATATGCAGAGGACCTAGCTCAGACCCCGATTGTCACTTCAGTCTCTGTGTGCCCCTATGAGCCCTGTATAATTAATTTTGTGGGCAATACTTTTGTGGTCTCTGAGGATTGTGTCTGCCTTATGTGCCAATCCATTTCCAAGTCCACTTTTTCTTCTCTAATGCCTACAGGTTGTCACTGGCTGCCATGGTCTCTCAAAATTAATTTTTTCCATAAAACTTGCTTCTCCTACATGTACAATACTGTTTATTGGTCTCTCCCAATTATACAAGCTAGTAACCTCAAAGTCCAGCCCTAATATATTTTGGATCCAATCACCCAGGTGTTCAATCTTTTCACCTATCTTTGAAGAACTAAATATGTTCATCTATCAGGCATATTTTTATTTGCCCAATCTCTGCTTAACTATCTAGATAAGGAGCATAAAATCAATACTTAGATAACTGTGGACATTGAGAAATAGTTTGGACCAGGAAAGAATTCTCTAACCACAGGTACTCAAAGTGTGGTTCAGAAGGCAAATTAAAATTTAGTGCATCTTTCAGCTTTACAGACACTCCACCTGTGGAGCGAGGCAAGATCAAATGCAGAAAGGTTCAAGATTGGGGCTAGAATGCTTAGATGTCACTGTGGCATTAATTTGCAACACCTTCAGTACTATCAACTCCTTGTCTTACCACACCAAGGTAATTACTAGACTCAGTTAATACCCCTCATAAAATATTTCTCTAGCATGATGCTTCTCCTTAAGGACTTTGTATTACTTTAGTTCATGATGCCACAATCTCACATCCTAAATAATTTCACATCCTTCTTTTAGACCTACACCTAACCATCCTCTATCCCTTCCTGAAATGTGAATCTGATTATATCCCCATGCTTGGCATCCTTTAGTGGCTCATCTACTGAGTAAAGTCTACCCTTTGATTAATAGATGCTGTGGCATAACATCTTCTGTAAGTTTAAACCTTGGTGTGTTTTTCCACGCATCCTCTGACTCCACTAATACTAGGAAACTCAGTTGTCATATTGCTGTATTCAATGGATTCCCTCTTTTATACCTTTTCCTCCAAGATGAAACCCCAGATTAGCAGCCCTGTAGCATCTCTTCTATGCCTGGCTTCATCGGTCAAAACCATTCCTCCAATCATTTGGTAATTCCAGTTTTTTTCTAGATACTTTCTTATATTTTCAGAATGAATGAATAGAGTTTTATGTTATTCCTGGAAGCAATATCTGATGAAAACGTGAATTTAGTTATAATTGGACTCCTGCCAAGAATATACTTCACTAGTTATTGAGTAACCTTGGGTGGGAAAGATTTTCTAAGTCTCTTAAATAGGAGAAAAAAAAGGTATTTGTTTCTTAGAATTGCTGTGCTTTAAGCATGCCATTTATCTAAAACAGTGCCGGTTCTAAGAAATATTAGCTATTACATTAATTGACCCCTATATACTATAATTATATATAATTAACATATAATTATATATGTTAACATATGATTCTACATACAGGTTCTATATATCTCTTATTTATACTTATATTTCATTTTAATGTTTTATTTTCTGAACCCAAAAGTACCCTTATGGTGAGTTTCTTCCATGTGAGAACTTAGTGAGTATGAATCAGTCTACTGTAATAAAAGTATGATTCAAGTGCTCATCATACAGTCCCACAGTCCTTTCTTGCTATTTTACCTTGCTTTCTGTTCAGCATCCACAGCTGCTACCTTCAGGGCTTTCTCTATTTATGGTCTGGCTTGTCTCTTCAGCACTGATGTACTCAGAAAATTGGGCCAGTGTTAATGAATAATTTCATTATATATGCTTTAAAGCCTTTTCTTCGGAATTTCTCACACACAACCCTTGGGGAATGCAATGAATTATAGGCCCACACTGAAAGGTACCTCTCCTCAAAATATGGAGCTAGTCTTAGAATTTTCTTTCAAAAAATGTCTTTTAGACAGTTTATATTAGAATGATGAGACTATGGTCATCAAAAACTTAAATGATATCTCAAAATAAAAATGATCTTCACAGCTTTATATTAGATAATAAAAAGTGGAATTCAATAATACTTATGCAAGATATAAGTATAATTAAATGTGAGTTAGTTCACAAAGAAAGGAACCAGGGCCTAAGTTTGTAGTTGAGGGGGCTGTTTTATGGGTGAACTGCCCACTATCTGAATTGAACTAACAGTGATTTATAACACTTATGTAACAAAAAAAGACAAACAAAAATATTCCCAGGATGTCACCAATATGAATTAGAGAAGTAAAAAGGAGCAAAGATTGGCATACATGGTGAATGAGCAACTGCCAGGACTTGGATAGCGGGCCTGTGTAAGCATAATAGCTTGGGGCTAAGAGAAAGCTGACTTGGAAGTAATAGACAACCTTGAAAGTCAGACAGAGGAATGTGATCTATGACTTAAGTAGAAGAGTCACTAAATACTGAAGCAGAGCAGACAGAAGAGTACTTTTGCAAGACTCACCTTACATCTATTAGACACACGCCAAGGGAGGCTGATGTTACTAGAAGGATAATCAACTTTAAAAGTAAATGTAAAAGAATCCCAAAGTATTTAAATGCATACTCTATACAATTGATTCTTCAGGTGACAAAGGTAATAATTAGACAAATGAATTAGAATAATAATGGATACAAAAGTCCGGAAGAAAGTGAGCAATGGAGCTAAGAACAAAAGAAATATGTTATCTGTAGATTCATGTTTGGGAGTGTGAGTGAATGGCGGCTCAGCTACAGCTATTCCCTAAGAGAAAGAGAGACATAGGGGAGCAGCTGCTCATCTGAAGCAGACCCCATCACCTCAAACCCTGTGGTTCGTTCTTGTCTTCTGATTCCCATCAAGAGACAACCTCTATGAGAGAATACATTTTAAACATGACAGCAACAGTTTGAAGCAGACACTTGATTTGAGTGTTCTTGCCTTTCCTACTTATTAATCTCTTAGGAATACTAAGAAAGAGGTAGACTCTTGCAGCTGAAGTATTTCTCATAAAACCAATTCAAGAACTCAAAGTCAAGTTTCATACTCTCTTGTTTCCTGAGAAGAGGACGTGAATGAACCACATACAAGCTGGAGTTAAGATATTCTCAGAAGAAACCATTTAATGGGCCTCTCACTTTTCCAAACCACTCTCACGCTATTATTTCATTTATGTGCAGTTTCTTGAAATGACAGGGAGCAGGTCTCTCCTAAGACTGCCAGTGAGAAAGACTGACTCACAACTGGTACGAGGAAGTTCTTTAACAGATGGAACTGCCAGCTGTCTCTGGTTGGTATTAAAAATACCCCAGTTAAAAATATTGCAGTGGAATTTATTGAATTCTTTCTATCCCTTGTACTGTTTTTAGTGCTTAGCAACACACACTGTGCTATGACAATCAAAATGCAAAAGTTTAGTCGGTAAATTAAATAAATGTACATATCTATGCATATGCTCTGTAGGGACTCACAACAAAGAGAAATCTTTTAGGAAAAGTGACCCTAAGTGACTTGAAGAAGTATTAGAAAAAAAATTCTATATAATTTCTTAATCAGTGGTGCTATTACAGGAAAGATTTTAAACAATGAAAGTTTATACAGATACAAAATCTCCTTTTATGGTTCTGCAGGTTGAGAAGCCTGACACCAAAGCAACAGGGAATTTGACAGCAGGAGAAGAACCAGTTCTGGGTTTGCAGGTCAGGTCACCATTTCCTTGAATCTTCAAGGACATAAGCTCTCTTTATGAAGATGCTCATTTTAGGGGATCCACCACCTTAATCTAGTCATCCATAGAGATTTCATCTTCATCTCTCGTGAGGGCTTGGATGACCATCTTAAATTGAATCCAGACATTCTCCAAAGAACCACCTTTAATATATCATCATATTTTTCAAAACCACTCTGAAAGTAAGACTCATTTTTAAAACATTTCTAATATCTCAAAAGCAAAAGGCAATTAAAAAGTCATACAGGAGTGTCTTTGATGTCCTTAATGAAATGCAAAATAGATAAAAATGGATGTATTTGTATATTACTAACTCTGTAAGTTCCAGTAATTACATTTGTTCTTTAAAAACAGAATAGAAACACAGTGTTTCATTGTTCTTTTATTTTTGTACATTAATATCTGGGATAGAATATGTTCTACTGCTTAAAGATAATTTGTTTTTTTAAAAAATGTTAGCTCATATTGTTGAGAAACTTTCATTTTAAATCATTTATTGACACTTGGTAAATATCCATGTTGATGAAATGCAGCATGGTATTTCAGCACATGTATGTACCAGGCCACAATCAAGTCAATATAAATAGCTTATCTGTCATTTTAAACAAGTTTTATTCCTTTGGGTTGGATATAGTAAAGGTTCTTTTTTCTAGATATTTTGAAATATCCAACAATTTTTTTCTGTATAAAGAAATTTCTACCCTACTATGGTACAAAACAATAGTTAATAATCTATATTACTGTAATTTAATATTCAATAACTACCTTACCTATACCCATATTTCCTATCCTTCATAGCCTTCGGTAAATACTATTCAACTTTCCAGGTCTAAGAGATTTTTGTTTTTCTTTAACTGACATGTATAATTAAAAACATGTGGTTTTTATCTGCCTCTTCCTGGCTTATTTCATTTAGCATGATGTCTTTGTTCATCTACTTTGCCACACCTGACAGGATTTTATTCATTTTGTAACTAAGTAATGCGTAAGATGCACATATACCATAGCAGGGTGGCCATCTTTGAAAATGGTGTTATCATTCAAGTTGCGTCTATGAGTTTTGCAGCACTGAAGACAGAATTTGAGCATTTTACATACAAGGCAAGTACTTCATGACAGAGTTTTGTTCCCATACCTATATTAACATTGTGAATAATAAGGACCATTTATTTTTTAATTATAAGAAATCCAAATTCAATTCTTATCATTATTCTACACCAAATGTGTTCCTAGTATCTGTTTCATGAATTTTTCCTAGATTTTATTAATAAGTTGTAGTAAGGCTTCTAACTGAACAAAAACTTCTTTCTATGTACTTATATCCCACTATCTATCCCTCTTTGAATTCACACAATTTTTTTGTAAGTAAATGTTATTGTATTATCTTTTCTATGTCATCTAGGCATGCATTACACATATATAAATGCATGAACTTGCATATACAAACATATCTGCCACATATAGAGTACATCAAAAAGAATTGTATTAAGGACAATTCAGTGTGGACACATACAGCTTTTGTGCAAATGTAAACACACAAAGTTAATATTTGTTGAGCGGTCACTATGTGCATGCACTGACATTGAATAAGTCTTTCAGCCCTCTTGATAATTCTCCAAGTTGCCATTGATATTTCCACTTACACAGAGACAGCTCAGGTTTAAAGAAACTAAATGAATTCACACAACTCACCAACTAGTACAGAAGAGTGAAATTGGAGTTAAAAATTTAGATTGATTTCAGAGCCTGGACATGTAGTACTTACAAGTTTCTTTAGAACACTGCAAACCCTATTTTCATGTATTTCTTAAAAGAGAGCTACATTAAGTGCCCAGTAAAAATACTTTGGAACAGAATAAAAACTGCTCAGTGTGCTTAATGAGCTAACTTAGTCTTCAGATGTTAACGAAATAAAATAAAATCTTAGAACAGACCCTGTATTTGCACAGATATATGCAAATTGAATCTTCTAGGTGACAGCATATTAACATTAATATTGCCTTCGGAGTTCCAGCTTGTCAGCTCCTGTGTAATATTGGGTCTCAAAATAGCATTTGCCAAGATTCTAACAGCAACAGGCAACCGAGGTCTCTCACTTGACTGCAAGTAATTGGATTATCAATTGGTTGGAGGTGAGTAGCACTGAAATTCATCCTATTTACATTTTAAACATGGGCAAAGTAACTTTGAAAGAATAAATTAGTAAATAAATTAGGGTAAGCAACATATTAGAAAGAGCCAAGGTAGACAGCATCTCTACCAAGACAAAGAACCCAGAGAGCTGCTCTGACTTTAGTGTGTTCAGTGCTAGAGCCGTCATTAGATCCTAATGGGAAAATCACTGCAATTTGGGGGGGGCAGTCTCCTGGAAGCCTCAGCTAAACCCTGACAGGAAACTAGTGGCATCATCATTTTTAAGATACTAAGGCAGAGATAGTGGAAGCTGGTGGGAGAGCTGTGTATTTTACATTCAGAGTAGAACAAAGTTTAACTTTTCCTCAAGTTCGTCTCATTCTATCAGCTCAGCTTCCACAGACATCTTTGGAAACCAGCTCAGTCCAGAACCTTCCTCTTTGCCAGTGCATGCCTCACTTCACTTTTATGACATTTACAAACCTATAAAATCTATTTTCTTACTTTGCTCTCATAGGCTTGCAAGAAATCTACTATGGCCTAAGAGAAAACAAAAAGGAAGAAAGAAACATGTGTTCTCAAACATTATGTGTGAAATAAGAGCATTTCCATATATCAATACTTTTAATATAGCCTCAGTATCAGAGTATAAGAACATCTGTGCTTGTTGGAAGGCCCTGCTGGTAAGAAGTTACAGTCTACTATCACCTGGCAGCTCTCTCCAAACTTGACAACATGGAGAATTCCCTTCCCCGAGATGAGAGCTTCCTGCTCTCTGTCTGATCTTATCTGGAGAATGTCTCTAGGCCAGATTGCCTACTTCTCTGTACTGTGACCCTTGACAGAGTTCTCTGCAAATGCTCATCCCCTGATGCCCATATGGTAACTGGGTAACATGCTCTAGTTACTTTGATAGGACCATGCAACTAGTAGTCCAGCTATATGATAGGAGCATGCCCCTTAATGCAATTAGGCAATTCCACAGCTACTATTCCCAATCCTATATATCCCCTATACTCTGGAATAAAGTTTAGCTGCCCCACTGAAACTGTTTCCCAGAAGGTTATTTCCAACATGCTCACAGGATGCATAAAGCTCTGCTACGTTTTCTGTTGCTTTGTCCCTGTGGACTGGTGTCCAACATGAGGAAAAAGGGGATCCCATGTATGCTTCATGGTTTCTTTCTTTCCTCTACCTTTCTTTAAAAAATACAGTAAATGAACCAAAAGCTTTGCTTTGTACTTGGAAGGTAGCCTCTCCACTCCTGACCTCCTTAATTTTCTTCTCAGAATCTCACTAAGTTGCCCAGGCTGGTATTCATACAGCCAAGCTTCCAGTGTGTGGTCCTTCTACCACAGCCTCTCCACAGCTTCCTAAAACCATTGCCCTTAGGGCCAGTTTCTGGTTTCCTTCCTCATCTGATCTCTGGCCTCCTGAGAACTGAGGGTCCTGGGGTACCACCCAGTTTCTTCTTGGGAGTAAATCTCTTGTTTTCTTAAAGGCAAGCAGTTGAGCCCCTTTTGAGATATTGTTACTGCTTGAATGGTTGCAGCTCCAGATATGCCTACAACCTAGCATTTTTCTTGCATGATTGTTAAGGTAGGTAGGTTGTAAAGCTCTGTACTCCTTGCTTTAGTTCTGGAAATCTCTGAATTCTGTTCACCATCTAGAACAGAACTCAAAGTTTGGAGAATAGAATTCAGAAAGGGTGGCAGAAGAGGATCATTGTGCTCTGATGTCTTCTAGACAGTTTGAAGGCAGCCTTTCACTGAAAATTGACAGCAAAAGTGGCTTACTACTTTATAGTGAAATTTCCCTCAGTGCCAACATCAGCATCCTGATGATAGAGCCTTCCTAAAGATTTACAGGTGTGCGGAGATCAAAAAGTGTGGAACTGCCAGACATACTTGTATGATGTCTGTAATCCCAGAAAGCTGAAACAGGAGAGCTACTATAAGCTTCAAGCAACCCTAGTCTACAGTGTGAGAACCTATTAAGAGGAGATGAGGAAGATAAGGAGAAGAGATGAGAAGAAAGAAAGAGGTCATAGAGGACAAGACAGGAGAGAAATGGAGGAAGGAAGAAAGGAGGATGGGAGGGTTGGAGGGATGGAGGAAGGGAGGGAGAGAAGGAAGGAAGGAAGGAAGGAAGGGAGGAAGGAAGGAAGGAAAAAAGAAAGGGAGGAAGGGAAAAACACTAAATTTTTGGCTTCAGTGAATTTGAAAATGTCAATTATTGTTCAAGTATGCACAAGAAGAGAAAAAAGAACTTCCAGTAGATACCACATAATATGGTGGTTCATTTTGATATCAGAAAGATGAAAAGGAGTTACCTAAGAGCAAAAATGATATTTTTCAAACTGGAAATTTTTAAGTATTTCTCAATCATTTCATTTTTATTTATTTAGATTTTCATTTAACTTTGGACTGGTTGCAATCTCCCTTAGGGATCACTGCCCTCTTTGTACGCTTTAGTGAAGCATTGCTCTATTGTATTGACTCAGATACCAGTGGTTTGGAGCAACATTGTTCCCACATTAGCTGTTAATCTTATATTGCCTCTTACCCAGGAGGTTTGTAACTATACAGGCTTATTGCCATAAAACTTAAAACAATTGGAACAACCAATTGCTTCCATATGAGGCAGTCTATCAGAGATACCATTTAATTTATTAATGCAATCAGCAAGTGTACATTCCAATCACAGTATTTTAAAACAAAAACATAAATTTCTGAAGAGAACATGGCTTGGCAAAGTGGCCTCTAGGTGCCAGTGGAAGCTGCCAGCCAACTCACAGTGGTGTCCACTCTGAAGTTACAAATGTAGAAATGTAGTTGAATCACCCATACCAGATAGCCTCATTGATTTTTTAGTTTTCATTTTTCTGGGAGAAGATGATGAGTAGAAATAGATTGTCTCCAAGTCTGTCACAATTCTACAATTCTCAAATGACATAGCTCTAAGAAGACACAGTTTTTGAACAGAATGATGTTTATGACAGTGCTGGATTTATTATCTCTGAACAAACCAGGTACAACCTTCATGATGAGTTCCCCAACACCCAAGCGCATGCCAACAGCATTAGAAACACTTCCCTTCTCTCTCAGTGTATTCACTGAGGCTGCCAAGGCCAAGGTTCTAGGCAGTCACAGCGCATTTGGGAGATGGGAGTGTCCCCTGCCCTGATGTGTGCTTTCACCTTGGCTAAGCCTTACCAAGAACAGGGATAAAAGCAGCTCAAGGCAATTTCATTTTCCTCTTCATCTCCTTTCAGTGAGTGTCTTATGGAAAAATAAAGGCATTCTTTTCATTGTAAAGTAGGTTAAAGTCTAGTGAGGTGGAAACAGGGTGACGTACATGGATTTATCTGCAGGGTGGACCATTCGCATCTGAACACGTTGGATTTCCCTCATAACCAAATTGAAGATGACAACTGTAGTCCACTTTGATTTACTGCCTGGTGAGCCATGGGAGAGAGTAATACATACATGATGGTTTACATAGGGAGGTAGTAAAGCAGAAGCAGGTATATTTTAAAAATATACAGGAAATGGAGAGGGGGAGGAAGGGGAGAGTGAGACAGACAGAAAGAGACAGAGACATAGACATGGTCACAGAGACAAAGTAGAGACAGGAAAGCAATATTAAATTCAGTGCAGAACTAATTTGAGAGAATGGTACTTTTCTATTATCTCTTCATGTATTTTTGTAAAAATACCTCGTAGCATTTCCTGTATTAAATGTGAGCTGCACAGTAACACCAGATGCTCAGTACAGTCCTTAATCTAAGTGACTTATTCAAATAAGCAAGGGTCTAGTCAAATATTGATTTAAAAAAGCCTTGAACTTCAAAGGAATGCACTCTTCAGCCCAAAGAATATATTTGGTTCCTGCATTACTCTTGTTAAGGTTCTGTTGTAATTACTAGCATGGTTTTATTCATTTGTTGGATTATGGATAGTACAGTAATCATTTAAAAGAAAAATTTAGAGGGATTTGCTAGGGTTTGTCTTAGTTATAGTTTCTATCACTGCAATGAAACATCATGACCAAAAGGCAAGTTGGGGGGGAAAGGGTTTATTTGACTTGCACTTCAATATTGCCATTTATCAATGAAGTATGTCAGGACAGGAATTCAAACAGGGCAGGGTCCTAGAGGGAGGAACAGATGAAGATAGGTGATGGAGTAGATCTGCTTAGTCGCTCGCCTCCCATGGCTTGCTCAACCCACTTTCTTCTGGAACCCAGGGCCAGTGGACCAGGGGGTAGCACCACTCATCATGGGATGGTCCACCCTCAATGATCACTAAATGAAAATGCCTTATAGATGAATCCCAAGAAGGTATTTGCTCAGTTGAGGTTCTTTCCTCTGATGACTCTTGCTTGTGTCAAGTTGACACATAAAACCACCGAGTACAGGGTGTATTGAAAAAATAAAATAGATCCATATCTATCACCGTGCACAACACTCAAGTCCAAATGGATCGAAGACGTCAACATAAAGCCAGCCACACTGAACCATCAGAGAAATGCAAATCAAAGCAACTCTGAAATTCCATTTTATAGCTGTAAGAATGGCCAAGATCAAAAACACTGATGACAACTTATGTTGGAGAGGAT
>LOEQ01006126.1:55392-73986 GCA_001685075.1 Bramus lutescens
CTCAGCTATGTTCATAGCAGCATTGTTTGTCATAGCCAGAACCTGGAAATAACCTAAATGCCCTTCCACCGAAGAATGGATAAGGAAAATGTAGTACATTATACAATGGAGTACTACACAACAGAAAAAAATAACAGCATTTTGAAATTTGCAGGCAAATTGATGGATCTAAAAACATCATATTGAGTGAGGTAACCCAGACCAAGAAAGACTACTATCATATGTACTCACTCATAAGTGACTTTTAGACACAAAGCAAAGAAAACTAGCCTACAATTCACAATCTCAGAGAACCTAGACAACAATAAGGACCCTGAGAGAGACATACATGAATCTAATCTACATGGGAAGTAGTAAAAGACAAGATCTCCTGAGTAAATTGGGAGCATGGGGACCATGGAAGTGGGTAGAGGGGGAGGAGAGGGGAAGGGAGGAAATGTAGAAAAATAAAATTAATTTAAAAAGAGGAAAAAAGAAAAAATGTGACATACAAAAGATGATAATGTCATGGTTCCATGAATTTTCTGGTGAGTTAAAGGCTAGGTCCATAAACAAATATATAAGAAACAAAAATGGTCAGCATTTCAACAGGCAATGCAACTTGTGTATTTTCATGAAAATATAATTATATCCACATTGTTAAGCAGTAGTAGTGTTATTGACAGATATTGGAGTCTGGCGAATGCTCACAAGGACTTCAAGGTTCTTATGATACAGAACAAGAAGATGATCAGAGGCACAAGATTATCATCAGAAGTAGATAGAGTTTACTGGGAAAAATTATACTTCCAAAGAGAGAGAAAAGAGCAAAGGCTGGAGGGAAGGTGAGAAGCACTGTTATTTTATTCCCAAAGGCTTGCAATAATTTATAGGTCACTTATACCAGGAGCTTTCTTGAGCATTTGCCCTCCCATGTACTAACTGCTACTATGGGGTTGGTTGGTAAGTTTCTATTCATTCACTCTATAAAATGGTTTCTATCATCAAGCTAATCCCTCAGACATCCTATACCTCATCCTCCAAATCTACCCTTTTATTGCTGCATCAGTGAAGCAAGAAGAAATAATGTCATTTTCCTTACAGAGGTTACAGTGAACTTCCTTTCATAAGCATGAGCACCTCAGTTTTCTCGGTAGTGCCCCAAGCCTACCAATACACACTGTGTTACTTTGATTTTGAACAAAATGATTATGAGGCAAGGTTTCTTTTACTTTTCCTTTCTTTATTTTTTGGCCCATTTTTAGAATGAACCAAGATCACTGTTCAATTTCTTTTGCTTTCTATGATTTTAAGCTCTAGCACATCTTTAATGCATTATTTCCTTTGAAATATATCTCCGGCGTCTATATCACAGGTAAAGTGAGATTCATGAACCTAATTTACAGATAAGTGCATTTCATCTCAAATTTCTTAGTCTAGCTTCTTCTTGAAATATGATAAAATTATCTAGAAGAATTTAATACGGTTTAGTCATGCAGAATTTGCCCGAGTTGCAAGTTCTTAGTCCTTCCAATTTGACACCAGAGCAACTACCAACTCAATAACTTAAAATTAATCACTTCTGGCATATACACATCCAGCAGAAACTGCTGGAATATTAAAATAACCTAGGCAGTATTTTAAATAATAATCCTGGTGTTTGGGAGATGGCTTAACTGGTGATACTCTTGCCAACATACAAACTTCAGAACCTGAGTTCAGATTCACAAAACCTAGATAAAAACAAAACAAAACAAACAAAAAACTGCAGTGTTTGAGGCAAGGGACTATAGCCTCAATACTAAGAAACAGAAACAGGAGAATCCTTTGAGCTTCCTGGCAGACAGTCTTATAATTAGTGAACTACAGGTTCCAAATGTTGTGGAGTATGCTGTGGGGAATTTGTCCAGGAAAGTGGGGTTGAGAAATTTTCCCTGACAAGATGCATCTTACCTAGTTCTTGAAAGATAGATAGTAGGAGTATTAGAGATATGTGAGCAATGTGGAAAAGTTGGAGTGTTCTAAACAAAAGTCTGACTAAAACAAAAAGGGTGCATAGACACATGATATAAGTGGTTAATATTTATGCCACTCGTATGAAAATTAAACTGTGTTAGGGTATGAGCCACCCAATGAGTCATATTTGCTCAGCTGTCATTCAGCAACCCCTTGAGGAAACACAGTACCAGGCTGAGGTGGGACAGAGAGAGAGAGTACTGAAAGACACTAATGGAAAGGGGGCATTTCAGGGTCAGGTAAAAACATGGTACAGGGGAATCTCCCAGGAATCTACAAAGTTGACCCTGCTAAGACCTTAGCCTGAACAGGCCATCTCCTCTGACCAGATTGGTGCCTAGCCTGATTGTCAACAGAGAGGCTTCATCCAGCAACTGATGGAAACAGATGCAAACACAGAGCCAAACATTAGGCTGAATTCAAGGAATCCTGAAGAAGAGGAGGAGGAATGATTGTAGCAGCCAGAGGGTTCAAGGACACCACAAGAAAACTCACCAAATCAACTAACCTGGACTCAAATGGCCTCACAGAGACTGAACCAACAACCAGGGAGATGCATGGTATTGACCTAGGCACTCTGTATATATGCTACAGTTGTGTAGCTTGGTCCTCTTGTGGGATTCTTAACAATGGGAACAGGGGTTTTCTCCAACTCTTTTATTGGATTCTGGAACCCTACTCCTCGTACCAGGTGGCCTTTCCCATTCTTAATACATGGGGAGGTGCTTAGTCTTACTATCACTTGATAAGCAACGTTTTGTTGATATTCGTGGGAGACCTGCTTTTCCTAAACAGAAATGGAGGAGGAGTGGATACGGAAAGGGGAACAGGGGAAGGTTTGGAGAGAGAAACTTGGAGGAGAGGACAGAAGAGAAACTGGGGCCAGGATGTAAAATAAGTAAATAAATTAATAAATTTATTTTAAAAAGATCAAGAAAATGAAATGAGTCATCCAAATAAAGATGTTCCAAGAGCACTCTAATGTATCATTTCCAAATACCTTTTATTCATTTTCTTTATTATTATTATTAAAAATTTCCACCTCCTCCCATTTTCCTCCCCNCCAGTACATGCAGTAGAATCAAAACCCAGTGCCATTGTCCTTGGCTTCTCAGTCAGCTTTCCTTGTCAGCCACGTTCACAGAGTCTGGATTCATCACATACTCCGTCAGTCCCAGTCCAGCTGGCCTTGGTGAGCTCCTATTAGATCAGCCACATTGTCTCAGTGGGTGGATGCACCCCACGCGGTCCTGACTTCCTTGCTTATGATCTCCCTCCTTCTGCTCCTCATTTGGACCTTGCAAACAAGGCTTGCAGTAGATCTACCACACCAGCTCTGCCAGACATGTTCAGAGAAAGCTCAAGTTTAATTACACCAAGCTGACAAAGTTGGACACTGCCTCATTATGTACTCACCCAGTCTGGTTGCATCTATCCTTCATATGAGGGGTGGATACATTGTGAATCATTTGATACAGGACAGAAACTTCCACTCCAACTACCCCCTTGCTGGCACTCTGCAAGTAGCTACAGTCAATTCACCAGGTCAAACAGGAGAGAGAAGCTTTGTGGTTGTGCTTGCGTGAATGTGTGTGTGCATGTGTGTCCATGATCCCAACTCCCCTAAGGAAATAAAGTCCTCTTAGGACTGTCATCCATATATTCTTCCCTTTTGTTTCTTTTGTCCATCTTCCCTGTCTCCTACTTAATGACTCAGCATTTATAATGACCCTAAATTTGCTGTTGGAACAGGGAAAGAGTTGCTTGCACATACTCAACAGAGCACAGACTCTGCCAAAGGTGTGGTTGATAGCCAGCTATCTTCGGTGTCTCCATCTGTTCTTTCCTTCATGGTTACTTCCATCTTCTGTACACATGTCTCCTCTGAAAAAATGATAAATATTTTGAATGGAAAATGCTGGCATTTACCCTGCCACAGTTGGTGATTATGACACATGTATTATTTCCTTATTAAAGGCCTGCTCTGTCACAACCCCAAATTCTTCCTAAGCTAAAGATTAGATGGCTTTTAGTGGTGACGTATTAAGCATAAAGGGAATTTTTAAAGTTATTTCCTGAAAATTATAAATTGATTTTAATCTTTTCTCCTTCAGAAAGCTACCTTTGCAGCATTATGATTTCTAAAGAAAACCACTTTTGGGGAGCAAAGACTTTTATCATAGCTGAACAAAGGGTAAAACTTACCACATGGATCCTGTATGCACACAATCTTTTATTTTATATTATTTTTGAGATAAGGTTTTGCTGCCACCCAGGATAAACTGGAATTTAAAATTACCTTGTGTCAGCCACCTCAGGGCTGTGACAAGAGCTGTGCCACCACATCTGTCCCGGCCTTTTTACTGAAGGTGTTATAGTCAGCAAAGTATCACTGTGCTACATGGCTGTTACCTGACGTCACAATAATTTTCTTAGAGGAAATACATGAATCAGTCGTATAAATGGCTTTATAATTTCCTTCCTTGTTTCTTAGTTCTGATATCTTATAAAAACCCAAATGGAATTAGGATATTCAGACAACCAGGAACTCTAAAAATGCTTGCTGGTGTCTGATTCCAAGTTATGGACTCATAAGATGCTATTTTCATGATGATTTAAGAATCATTTTGTCCTACACATTAATTTGGAGATGATAAAATTAAAACTATAAGCTTGTTCTTTTGAACCCTGTGTGCTCCCAATAATAATGTGTAGTAAACTACTCTAAAGCACTTAATTTATTAATAATTAAACACTTAAGTAGCTTAATTCATTATTGCTCTTGCTTCCTCATGAAGGTGAAGCCATGACGTAGCTAAACCTGGAATCAACTGGAAATTTCTTGATTTTTGTCTGGTACCTGGACACTGTAGCATGAATAATAAAAACCCAGAGACAGATATTGGGGTTCAACCTGAAGATCAGAAAATCAAAGCAGCCAAGTCACTAGAGAGCTCTTACCTCTACGAAATCTTCAGATTGAAAAGAGAGTGAGCTTCTGTCTCATCCGGCCTTTTATTCCTCTTTAGTGCTGGTATTAAAGGCATGTACCACCACTGCCCAGGCTCTATGGCTAACTAGTGTGGCTGCTGGGACTAATGGTGTGTGCCACCACTGTCTGGCCTGTATGGCTGACTAGTGTGGCTAACTTTGCACTCTGATCTTCAGGCAAGCTTTATTTGTTAGATCATAAAATACCACTATGGGGCTCAAAGACAGCAATAGCTGACAGCTGATTAGACATCTGTTCCTCTTTACATGGAGAGCTTTGGCAGCAACACAGCGCAGGCTTTTAGGGTTCCATGCATGTTTAGAAATCAAAGTCTCCCGAATGATACTCCAGAAGATCCCAGTGAAAGCCATGAGTTTCTTTTAGTTCCAAAGTCCCAGAATTTTTCTCTCACATTTTCTTTCAATATCCATCCACATCCTACATCCTTATTCCTTTGGCAGGCAATAGGTTAAACTTAGATTCACCCTTTCTATGGGGGAAGTAGGAGGAAAGTTGGGTTTCTTTTTAATCTACTTTTTATATATGCAAAATAACATATAGCTTAATACGTTATTTAAAATATGTTTACTTAATCCCTTATAGTTAAACAGTTTTAAAACTCTGGGATATTAAAATGAAGTAATTGCTCAGAGAAAATTAGTAAAATAGTTTTAAAATGAAGGTTATTTCCTGTCCCTCCATTATGCAATGACCACTTTGAATGGTTTCCCATATTACTGACAAGGATTTTTGCTTTGTTTTGTTTTCTTTTTCCGCAGATAGGTTTTCACATGTCTAGACAAAGAACATAGTTTATTTTTTTATTAGGGTCATTTTATTTTATCAGATTCCTTTTTTCCATATGTTTTAATTAAAATAGAATTACAACACTTTTTCTATGCTCCCCATTTCTTCTCTCCAGCTCCTCTCAGTTATTCTTTCTCAGACCCTTCCCATGACCCCCACTTTAAACTGGTAGCTTCTTAGACTTGTTGCATATATATCTGTGGAGATATATGTAAACAAACTTACACAAATACAACTTGCTGAGTCCATTTTTGATACTTGTGCATTGTCCAACTCATAAGGGGGCTCACACTGGGAAGGATGGAGTTCTCTTCTTTATAATTGTAATGCCATGGGCCTTTTTTTCTTCTACTTTCTTCTTGATAAGTTGAAGCTGAGTCTTATCCAATCAGTGTTTCACATTGGGAGGTAATAAATTACAGGCATACTGTATCTTTTATTTAAATGCCATATTTTGATACCAAAGAAATGTTATAAAAAAGATGAAAAAACATGACGGCATATTTTTTTTCAGGATTTAACTCTAGAAAGAAATAGATAAAAAATATGCGGCTTTCTCTGGTTGATTAGAATTTGATTTTTATTACTATTCATATATTTTTATTAAGAACAGAAATAATTTTTGTAATAAAGCAACAAAAAATTTCAAAACAAAGGTTGCAGCTCTTCTTTTCCAGATGTTTCTCCCCAACTTATTCCTTCTCTGTTGGTATTATCTCTGTGACTATCGAGTATCAAAATAAATATCAGCAATTGGAGGTGAAATGTACAGTATGAGATTATTAAGCAATTTATCTATTTAGAGATTATTTCAGAGATTAATGAGTAAATTTTATAATCTTCACTAGAAAAACAGTAAAGGGTTTACTAAGACAAAAAAATGGTTAAGATGTTCCTCAAGATTACACACACACAGAGACACACAAACTGTGTACACATCTGCCCAATATGCCCATGATCATTGCCTATTGTGTTATTAAAAGGGCATCCAAAATGACCTCTTGAAGAATTTCTCAGTGCTACAGATCAATAATATCCAGTTTGTTCCCAAGCAGTAGTGCAGCTCTCTAGCAAGACACAACAGCAAGACAAACATAACCGTGAAAGGTGCAGCTTTACCTTAACTACAACACAGAGGAGCTCTACTCAAGATATTTGTTGGTTGACGTTTACAATCTCTGAGCTCCTCCAGACCCATCTTTAGCAGAAACAGTTAAAAGAAGTCAGATTTATGGACCTTCTTGATCTGAAGACCCACAGCAACCCTTGAAGTATGTAAATATCAGAGCTCTGCCCCCTCCCCTCCAAGTATTAGCTCTGCAATTCTTGTCAAGCAATAGGTTAATTTCAGATTCGACTTTTCAGTGATAAAAGCTGTAGAAAATATGTGGTTAATTTAATTTAGTGTTATATATAATTTTAATATGTTATGTTACAGAATCAACCCTGTGCTCTCAACATGTAAAGCACTATTATAAACCTGTGCTTCATTAGGGTGACATCCTAGAACCACATAAGTTCTATTCAGGAATTATTTTGTCTAAGATACATCATTCAACATGGCTCATGACAACTGTGTAGGAAAAACAAACAAGCAAAAGTCTCTTCTATGCATAGTGGTGGTTTCTTTGAATAGAGTTCATTTATATCAAAGTCATTTTGATTATGCAATTTGAGATTTCCCCTACCTCTTGCGTACTAGAAACTGAGAATCAAGTACTTGTTCCACCAGAATATTTTAGAATATAACAGTGTCTGTTGTTACAGCAAATTTTGTTCAGGATTTATCTTTATCGTCCCTTTGCCTTGGGTTCCTCTAAATGTTCACGTTATCTATTTCATATATTCAACATTGACACTACTGATGAAAGAAGCATCTCTTAACTCAAAGGAACAAAAGAGACAGGTGTTTTTCTTTTCTTTCTGGAGTCCAATACGTGAAGCCATGGCCCACAAACAGAAACTTAGTTTCCCTAAATGCCATGTTCCAAGATGGTAATAGTTTCATGAAATCTTGCCGTAACAGAACAAAGAAAATATGGAATCAATGCAGTTTTCAAATACATTAATGGAAATGTCTTATAGTCAGGTCATAGAAAAGCAGGGGCATCTCAGCCTTGGGTTAGTCGATGATACTCTTAGCTTTCTGTCAGCTGAAAGTTATGGGTCTGTTAGCACATTCCAAAGATTTCCCCAAGGTTCATAAAAACGTTAGGTCACATACAGAGAAGGACAGTAAAAGTAAGATATTATAATTTAAACACTGGTTCTTTTACCACAATGTTTAAATATTACGTACTGAAAAGAACCTCTGCTAACTTGCTGTCCCACAGTGTAGATAGAGGGCACAAAGCTCTATTTGGCAGGGTTGGCTCAGATGGATGTTAAACCAAAGGTGTTCAAAGACAAGGTCACATACAGAGTAGAACAGTAAATGCCCATTAAGTACTAAAGGTGTTCTAGAACAATTTGGAGCTGGAGTTGAACCATTCCATCATCTCAGCATCATTGCAGTTCCAATCAATCAGTATGACGTTATGAGCACAACTCCAGTGTGAATTGGCATTCACAGATCTTTATCAGTTTTTAGGGGAGCGATAAATGAAATAAAATAAATGTTTTAAGCCAAATACACTTACCATCCGCATGACCAAGATAGGTTTTTCCATTCACAGTAAATTGACTGGAAAGCCAAACCCAAGCCAATGTGTGGGAAGAAGGGGCTAACTAGACAATGTGTTCTAACATGAAAAAAAATAAAACAGCCCAGCATGTCATCACAGAAAAGGATGGATTTTTAATATTGGGTTCACTGTTGAAAATGTCTGCAAATTAGCAGGCAGTCTCTGTGGAGAAGTTAAGGAAAGTGCTTCTGGGTGGGATTTTTCAAGATAATTACTAATTGACTTTGATAAAACTGTGTAACTTCCCTTTAAAGTGGAAATAGTGAACACACACAAACTTGCTCCATTTGGTTGCTATTGCCTAATTATTTGACTTAAATAATTTAAATTTTTACTAGCTCTATTTTATTTAATGTGTGAGTGTTTTGCCTGCATTTATGTATATGCACCACATGTGTGCTTTATGTCCTCAGAGGTCAGAAGAAGGAACCCCTAGAACTGAGCTATGGATGGCCATGAACCACCATGTGGGTACTGGAAATCAAATCCAGATCCTCCACAAGAGCAACAAGTGCTGTTAACCACTGATCTCTCCATCCCCATTTTAAATAGTTTTAAAATTGGTAATGCAGAAAGATACTTATTTGATATTTGCTAAATTGCAATTGGATTTTTTCATATGTGTATTTTTGCAGTTTTATAAATGCCACACAACACTAATGATGACATTGATTACGAATAACAAAGCATCTAAAAAGCATATTGCCAGACATGGGAAATCTAACCTTGATACCTCTTTGCTTTTGGATCACAACTTTTCCTTTGCTGTAATTTAAGAAAATATAATGGAAAAAATAATATGTGCATCTTTATATTAAATAGCTATGGGTTGTGTCTCGTGTGACTTGTAAATATTATATTACCTCATCACTTAATCAAACTATGAATTATATAAAGATATAAACATATTATCATTTAAGGCCATCCTGTTAATATGTTCTCTGTGCTTGTAAGACAGAGGATATAAGGGATGTTCTTTCTTTGGGTATGTATTTCTATTAATTCTTTAAAAACTCCATACACTGTAGGCTTTATCATATTCACCTCTGTCTCTCAAAACTGATAGATCCACCCTCCTCATTACCCACTTATCTAACTTTGGGTCTTAATTTTTTAATCTTTTAAAATACATTCTGTCTATTTAGTGCTTGTCTTAGTTAGAGTTTTTATTGCTGTGATGAAACACCATGACCAAAACAAAAAAAAGTTGGGGAGGAAAGTGTTTATTGGGCTTACATTTCGGCCTTACTGTTCATCACTGAAGGAATTGAGGATAGAAACTCAAACAGGGCAGGGTCCTGTGGGCAGGATCTGATACAGAGGCCATGAAGAAGAGCTGTTTACTGGTTTGCTTCCCATGCCTTGCTCAACCCACTTGGTTATATAAGCCCGAACCAGCAAGTCCTCAGATGGTATCACCCACACAGCTTGGATCATTCCCATTGAACATAAAAGAAGAAAATGCCTTATAATTGAATATCAAGGAGGCATTTCCTCAGGCTCCTTCCTATGATAAACCTAGTCTGTGTCAAGTTGACACACAAAACCACCCAGTACAGTACTAGATCTATATAGTCTTAGGTATGTGGCCATCCACTGGAGCTTGTTCTACCCAGCAGGGGCCACACTTTATTTGCCAGCAGCAATCAATTATTGATAGCTCCTCAGGAGCAAGACTTTATGAGCACCTCCACCCTCCAAGCTGGGATTATTTTTCTAGATAGCAATTGTACGGTTCTTTTTAAAATTTTTCTTATTAATTTTTTCATTTATTTTACATATCAACCACAGTTTTCCCTCCCCCTGTCTTCCCGTTCCCAACCCCACTTCTCATTTACTCACCCTCTTCCAATTTTTCCCCATTCAGAAGGGGCAGGCCTCCCATGGGGGTCAACAAAGCATGTCATATCTCTTTAAGACAGGACCAAGCTCCTTCCCCTGCATCAAGGTTGATCAAGGTATCCCACTATATGGAATAGGTCCCCAAAACCCAGCTCATGATCCAGGTACAGGTCCTGATCCAATATTAGGGGCCCCACAAACAGACATGCTACACAACTCTCATCCACATGCAGAGGGCCTAGATCGGTCCGATGCACATTCCCTAGTCGTCAGCTCACACTCTGTGAGCTCTCACAAGCTCAGGTCAGCTGTCTCTGTGGGTTTCCCCATCATGATCTTGGACTCTCCCTTGCTCATAAATCCCTCCACCCTCTATTCAACTGAATTCCCTGAACTCAACTCAGTACTTGGCTGTGAACCTCTGCATCTGCTTCCATGAGTTACTGGATGAAGGCTCTCTGTTGACAATTAGGGTAGTGCCAATCTGATTACAGAAGGTCAGTTCAGGCACCCGCTCCCCTACTGATAGGAGTCTTAGTCATCCTTGTAGACTCCCGGGTACCAGGTTCTCCCTAACCCCAAAATGTCCTCTATCAAGATATCTTTTTCATTAATCTCCCTTTCTGTTCCACCCCCAACTCAACCAATCTGATCCCTATGCCCTCCTCTCAGTCACCCTCACCCTCAGTTTACCCAGGAGACCTTACATATATCCCCTCACAAGGGGAATCTATGCATCCTTCTCAGGGTCCTCTTTGTTACCCAGCTTCTTTGGAGCCACGGATTGTAGCCTGGTTATCCTTTGCTTTACATCTAATAATCACTTATAAGTGAGTACATGACATGTTTGCCTTTCTGTGTCTAGGTTACCCCACTTGGAGTGACTTTTTTTGTAGTTCCATTTACTTGTCAGCAAATTTCATGATGTCATTGTTTTTCTACCGCTGAGTAATAAACCATTGTGTAAATGTACCTTATACAATGGAAAAAACAAATTTTGTAGATGGAAGATTCTGTACCACCCAGTCCTGCCCTTGTTCAGTCCCAAAGAAACATACAGAGGCTTATATTAATTATAAACTGTTTGGCCTATTATCTCAGGTTTCTTATTAACTAGTTCTTACAATTTAAATTAACCCACATTTCTTATCTATGTTTAGTAACATGGCTTGGCACCTTTTCTCAGTAAGACATTCTCATCTTCCTTCCTCTACATCTAGGAGATGACGGCATCCCTGCTTTTCCTTTTTCCAGAATTCTCCTAGTCTGGTCACCCCACTTTTACTTCCTGCTTGGCTACTGTCCAATCAGCATTTTATTAAACCAATCTGAGTGACAAATCTCTACAATGTACAAGAGAATTATCCCATATCAATTAATAGTCAATATTTTTATTCTAATAATACCAGTGAGAAATTATGAAATACTTCTTGAGATGAAAAGAATTAAAATTGTTATTTAAAAAAGAAATCTTAATTTCAAATGAGATTATTATCTTATTTAAAGATTAATTTCATATTTTTTAGATTGTAAGAAGAAAAAGGGTATTATATATATGAAAATATTATTTATATTAAATATATGAATATGTTAAGTAAAAGTTTAAAATATTTTTTTTAAATTAAAGCCGGGTGCTGGTGGTATACGCCTTTAATCCCAGCACTCAGAAGGCAAAGGCAAGCAGATCTCTGTGAGTTCAAGGCTGGTCTGGTCTACAAGACCTAGTCCCAGGACAGACTCCAAAGCTACAGTGAAATCCTGTCTCAAAAAATGAAAAAAAAATAAATTAAATTTGGCTGCCAACTCATTTTACAATCACAATCTACCAGATTCATAAAATGAAGAAAAAATAATTCCTCTCCCTAAAACTTAGAATTTTGTTCTTATCTTTGGAGAAGATTAAAAATAAAAATTGATCCATTGTAACCCTGTGTATAGAAAGAACACACATTAAATCTAGGCTGCTGTACTGAAATTTTTTTAATCTATAAAATAATCAAAGTCTCTGTCAGTTTTCTCCCAGAAGAGTAGTCCTGTTGTTCACTTCATTGTCATCAGCATGTCTTGAATTATTTAGTGGAAAAGAATCCAGTCGCTAACCTGGTCAGGTAGCCTGCATTCACTGAGAGAAGTTGGAAATGGTGGAGAGTGCTAGCTCATCCATAATGTCGGTGCCTATTGTAGACAGAGTCAAAGCCCCTCTGATCTTAAGATCTGCTCCTAGATCTGCAACAGCTTCCTTGCCAGAGTATGGAATCAATAAACACAATCCTATGCACTTTACAAACAGAATATGATATGCTAACCCTTTGTGCCACCGATGATATTGAGATTGTAAATAAAATAATAAGCCAGAAGTACTTTGGAAATTACAGAATATGTCAAGTTACAAATTCCATTTCAGGGCAATTCTTTCATTCACACATAGTTACTTTACTTATCAAATCAGAGAAGATCTGTATTTCAAGTTATCAAAAACCTATTAATCATCTCTTGTTTATTTTTTCTATGTGATCAATGATGTGAGAAAAATTATTCTTAAAACCACAAAATGTGTAAATGAGACTCAAGTAAACATAAATGTAAATACAAAATAAATCCTTCAGAATATAGGAACAATTTTACACTCAGTACATTCAAGCAAATGTTCTGAAATGTCTGTTTATCTTTTCCTACTTACCAAAACAAAACAAACTAAATAAAAGTGCCAACTTCATCCTCTCTAAAATTCTGATATTACTAATATCAGCATTCACAATACTTATGTAAAATGTTCTAAGGTTCATTATGAAAGAGAGGAAGAGAGAGAGTTAGGGAGAGAGAGAGAGTTTGTGTGTTTATCTTTGTATGTGGTGCAAGTACCTGTTGATTTGGTGTGTGCATGTGTACTTGCAGGTATGTCTGTGCATGTGTTTTATCATTAATATGTAGGCTAAAAGTTGAGATTGGGTGTCATTTTCAATTGATCCCCATCTTATTTTTAAGATAGATTCTCACTAAAATGGAGCCCACAGATTGGTTGGCCAATAAGCTCCCATTATCCATCTGCCACCTTCTGGGGTTACAGATGTGTGCCCATTGCCTCTGACTCTTACACGGGACTTAGGCATTGAACTTGGATTCCTGTGATTGTTCAGCAAGCAGTTTACTGATAGAACCATCTATGTATGCGTGCATGCAAGTGTGTGTTATTGCTAGTCAATGTAAGTTTCAAACAATTTACTGATAGAACCATCTGTGTGTGTGTGTGCATGCCTGTGTGTGTGTGTGTGTGTGTGCGTGTGTGTGTATGCATTTATTAGCTCTAGCCTCTTATTGGCTAACTCTCACATCTAATTTAATCACATTTTTATTAATCTGTGTATCAACACTTGACAGTGGCTTACTGGCGTGTCTGTCTCTGGCAGCTCTATGACATCTCTCTCTGATTCTGCTTTCTTCCTCCCAGAATTAAGTTCTGTCTTCTTCACCTACCTAAGTTATTGCTTATCAGGCCAAGGCAGTTTCTTTACTCATTAACCAATACAAACAACACATAGAAATAAGGACCTCCTACATCATAGGCCAGCAAAGCATAAAAGCCAATTGTCTGTTATTTAGACTAAAAATCATCTTAGGCTGATACTGAAAGTATGTTTAAAAAAACTTGCATTATTTTGTAATTATTTCTTATAGATGCTTCATGGTAAGATCAGCAGTCAATAAAGTTAACTTTTTGTCCTCTAAAAAATAAGAAAGAAAAGAAATCATCCTAGACAAGAATAATTTATGTTACATTCAATTACCTTATACTTTGCCCATACAGACCTGTCCATTGCCTTGGTAATTAAAAAGATAATCAGAGGTTCATGTCTCCATAGAATTAGTTCATTACACCCAGTACACATTCCTATATAACCCTCTTCAAGGTGATTAAATTAATATGCCCAAGAAAGAACTCAAAACATTATGTCTTTCAAACACAGTATAGGAGCCAAAATGAAGTTTTCTCAACATTATTGTGTATGTGTATTACTTTGCTTCTGTGTTTGTCTTGTATTGAAATTCTAATTATTTCTCACTGACTTGCTCTGTCTACCTTATTTTATTTAATTAGAAAGATTTCTATCATATGAATATCCTGACCGCTATTTCCCCTCCCCCAACCTCCTTTAAATCCTTCCCACCTCCCCTTCTTTTCCGCTCTTTAAAAAGCAAATTAACAGTAAAAAAAACCCAAAAGTTTAAAAACACAAGAAATACACATAAATAAGCAAAGCTTATAAAAACACAAAATGAGAAACCATAATATAATAGACAAGCAGAAAATCAGTAAGAAAAAAAAAGCAATACAATACAAAAAAAGTCTACAAAAATATAAAAATAACACTGAGTTCTTTTTGTGGTGGCCACTACTCTTGGACATGAAGCATAGCTTTAAGAAAGTAAGTTTTTAAATTTGATTTTGTAGGTTTTTCTTCTTTTTTCCTCAAAATATTAACGTGTTTTAGTAAGATTTTTAAAAATATGAAATGGCTGTTATTAGGATACTACAGCAAGATTCCATTGGAGGAAATTAACTTTTCCATTGCAAGTGTGAATTTGCAGGTAACATCTTCGTTAAATGTCCAGGACTACCTGCCAAGGCATGCTATCACCGACAGTGATATGAACCCTTCCACATCAATCATTAATCAAGAAAATGTCTTAAAGATTTGCCTGTAGACCATCTTACAGAGGCATTTTCTCATTGAAGTATCTGTTTTTCCAAATGTGTGTAGCTTTTTGTTGAGTTGACAAAAATTAACCAGCAAAAGACTGACCCAGGAGGCAATAAACTCAAATTTCATTCTTTTATCACATCCCAGTCTTCTGTAGGTACTTCCTTTCAGTCAAATAGAAGCAGGGGTTTCAGGACAGAAATCTGATTAAGCAACTCCTTGTTGCTAGTGACTAGGGGTACAAACTCAGTGATAGTTATCCTCCAATAAGCTGGCTTCTATCTTTTGTCATATTTCCTTGATCCTGTTATTAATGATTTATTAATTTTTTACATTGTTTTTATTTCTATCTCTCTTTGTGTATGTGTATGAGAGAAAGAGAGAGAGAGAGAGAGAGAGATGAACGTTTATCATGGCATTATGTGGAAACCAATGAAAAACTTGTAGGAGTTTCTTCCCTCTGCCGCGTACATTCTATGGATTTTAGGACCACCTGCAAGTACTCTTACCTACTGAGCTGTCTCACCAGCTCTACTTTCAGAGTTCTATGTTGTCATTATTTGTGCATCTCAGTTTCATTGAATCTAGTATCTCTTCTTACCCTATGGAGTTGTTTTTAATCACCCAGTCTTTGATAATAAAGTGTATTACATTCATATTTAATCTTATATGTTATTAAATTAGTATTCTAATTAAAATGTAGTAAAGTTATATGGGTTTCTTTTAGTAGTATGCTTCCTAGATAGTTTGTTTTTTAAAATTCTACCTTTTTGTTTGAATATAGAATTTTTATTTGGTATCATCTTTTGCACATTTGGCAAAAACTAGTGTTTTTCAGCTTAGTTAGATTAGTATGAGATATTTATTTACTCTGCTTGACAGTTAAATTTTCATTGATAGCTCCATGAGCTATATAATTGGAGTCTTGTACTACACTTCTGAAAAATGACTCTCTTCTCTATCTCCCACCACCATTATTGTCCTCTGCATTTGAAGTGAGCAAGCATGAGAAGTGTTTCAGATACTTTTCAACAAACATGATGGTATGCATGAAAATATTAAAGATGTTGTCATTTCACCCATTCTGTTTTTGAAAGAGGGTATCTGTAGGCAGGCTGGGGTTCCTTTGAATTGCTGAGTTCTGCTTTTGTTACCCCTCTTAACATTTGGGGTACACAGATGACATGTACAACGTTTAGTCAGAGCTTGGAAATGTTCTATTCATTTTCTCTGCTTTCAAATGTTTCACAGCGACTTTAAGTGTGATGGAAAACAAAAAAATCAGTTTTTAAATTAATGTTGCAGGTTTTTCATTTCCTTTCCTCAAACTATCAATGTGTTTTAGTAAAATTTATAAAAATTGTTATAACTATATATTAGAATGCTTACAAAAGGAACAGAATTCCTTGGTGTATGTTTAGTTTCTAATAAAATGAGGGGGCAGCCCTTCTAAATGGTTTGCTTGAGGTACTTCTCAAGTTTAGAACTCAAGATTTACTGAATGATTGCAGCTCATAATACTCTCCAGCTGAAATGATAGTTAAACTTCAAAGAATCTAATTATGTTTAGGTAACTCAATTTTTAAATATTAATAGCTTTGCTTCCCTGTGCTGTAGAAACCTCTCTGCAATGATTATTTCTTGAACTAGGCTGTCCCTGGGCATGCTTTCTGTTTGTCTCAGCAACAAGAAATCAAGCCATGTCCTGCAATTTATTGGAAAGGCTCTAGCTAGGTTGAGAGGCAGAAGAAGATAGAGATGATGGTAGCAGTGTTATTAATAATGATTAATTATTCATCTTAATGTTAACAAAGGCTCCTGGGCAGTGACAGCACACACTGAGTCAGAGACAGACTCCACTCTACCTGGGGACTGGCTTCTGTGTAAGATATGTAATGTAGTTCAGGCATAAAGAAAGACTCGCCCCACTCTTAGACGGGCTTGGCCTTCCAAATGGACACTAAGGTTTTATCCAATAGATGGTTTCTTCCATCTTTTTGACATAAATACATTATTTAGAAATATTTCACTTGCCCTTAGGAACAGTAAAAGTAATGCAAGTGAAAACTGAAATTCAAAAGGATCACCTACTAGAAAACTCATCTTCAAGCATGGCCAAAAAGAATGATTCACTCATAAAGCTATCCCTTTGTTCAGGAATGACTGCTGAATCTGCTTCTTCATGTTCCTTTGGTCCTTTTCCCTAAGTTGGAGGGTGAATAATACCTCTCGATCATCAAGAATGCTCAGATTTCTGATGGAAGACAGTCCTGTTCAATTTCCTACAAAAGTCACACATAACTTTGGTGCTCAAAATAAATCAAAGCTGCTGATTTTTGTTATTGTGTTTAAAGAACATAATATTAAGAACATTAAAAAAACGTACTTCAATTTCTTTCCCTCTGATCTTCTGTGGACATGGTTTGACCTCATCTCTGCTTGTCTTTTGAGAACTAAATTGATGAAATCTTGTTGAGCTGTCAGAGTGAACAACTGTGCCATCAAATATCCTCTCGTGCTCCATTTGTCAAAGCCAAGCTAAGCTTGTGCGACACCTCAAGCCCACAAAAGTAGCCGCTTTCCCATTGCTTACCTCCATTACCACCCTGCCGCAGCTAGAGGACACTCGGTCGGTGACTTCTCACTGAGGCTTCACATATTATAAACTCTCCTTATAGGTGCCGAGATTGCATATACCACTTAATGTCACCACTGATATACCCACGCACTATAGTCTCAGATTATGAAAATAAATGAACAGTACAGTACATTTCTTCTTGAATGCATAAGATAGACAGATACACTGCTACTAAGCAGTATCTCCAGCTCTTCTTTTTCTTTTATCTTTTGTTTTGAGACATTGTCATACCATTGCATAGGCCGCCTTGAACCAGCTCTGAGGCTTCCTGCCTTAGCCTCCAAAGCATCTGGAATAGCAGTTGTGCTGCGGTCTTCATGGTCTAAGCGACACATGTGAAGCACAGAAACCTCTCATATATTTCTGTCACTGTGGTATATGGTTTATGTACAACAGTATAAATAGAAACATGAACCTATGAAATGTTGCAGACACTCAAAAGACTGCCGGTTCATCAATTTGCATTCTCTCCTAATGTGTTTCTGTGAATAAAACAATAAATGTAGTTTCTTTTAAGAAAATAATAACTACCTTGCAACTCCATTGCAAAGTGAATCATGTAGCAAAATCCTTCTTAAGGCAAGGACAGAAAGGTTATGGATAGTTAGCATTGCAAATTATGTACATGTTGTACCATATTGTCAGATGGAGAAGCTTCTCCCTTTCTAATCCATACATAATTATATAAGCAAACTCACTCATTTTAAAATGACACTTTGGCCTTTATCAGAGTTAAAATTACAATTGTTGAAGGGCAAAAGAAAATGTTATCTTGGCTGCCAATAGAGAATTTGACTAAGTGCTTCAAAAGATCCTAGAGAAGCTAAATACGAAGGTAAACCCAAAGAAAAATACATAGTCATCCTTCTGGATATCTGAAGCAGACAAGATTGCCAGGCAAAAATTAGGAGCTTGGGGGTGGGGGTAAGGGGAGAT